>NETT01000679.1:546-10799 GCA_003449175.1 Ceratocystis smalleyi
GCCCGGCAAAGTAAACAAAAAAATCCCACGGGAAATCGAGCGGTCAAAGCCAATCGACTGGTCTGGACTCTTGCGGACTTTTCAGCATTTGTCAGGCCCGGTTCTTGCTCTGGATTGTCTTCTGGCCCCGTGTCCACCCACCACCCACCTCCAGCTATATCGTTGGCACCCTTGGAGTGTCCTCTATCCAAGTACTCTCGATCTGATTGAATAGGGAGCAAGGCATGCGCTCTGTCAAGAGAAGAAGAATGTCCGACTCTTCTGAGCCCAAGACTCGGTTGCCTACGCCACTGAGCCGTAAGTACTTTTCTTTCTTTTTTTCTGTTCTCGTTTACCCTTCCTTGCGTATTTTCGTTCGTTCTGCGTTCGTGTTGCCTATATACTACCGTTACCCTCTTGTTTTCTCTTCCTCTCCCTCTGGCCCTTCTCCCACCTTAATATACACCCTTCCCTCCTCCCCTTCCTCCAGGCCTATGAAACAGAGCTCCCTCAGGCTCTCCCCCCCCCTCTCTCGCTTTCTTCTTGTCGCCCTCTCTTGGTCTGGTCTGGACCAGAGTCTAAAAAGCCGCCCAGTCGATTCCCCCCCCAAAACTATCCCTTGTTCATTTATCAACACCCCGCATTTGTTTTTTTCTCGGTCGCTTCTCTGGCCGTGGAAAACTCTTGACTTGTATTCTTTCTCTCTGTCTCTCTGCCCGTGATTTTGATTTTCTCTGCGTTCCCTTTCTTTCTTGTGGAATTTCCTGGCTATGACGCAGCTTGGATTGCATCCTATGATCCTATTGTGAAGCTTTACTTGCTTGCATATCTGGGTCTTGCTTCTTTCTGGGATACAATCTCTTAGCCAGCCAGCTTCTTAGTCCACACTGCCACTGCACATTTCAGGCACCAACTACGTACTGTAGCCGCCTGCTCTCGACTCTTTTTTTCTTTCCCTCTCTCTCCCTCTTCGATCCTTTCCTCCCCTTGCCCTTTCGACATGTCCCTATCCGCCGATCGCCCGTCCGTTGCGCTCTCAGCACACTCTACTTCTACTGACTATCACCCCTCTAAACTGGCAGCAAACACCCTGATCGTCCAATATGACACCATCGATGATCTCACCTCGCGCGTCGAGGGAACCATGTTCCACACTGTCATTGTGCACGTGCAGCAGGTGACACCCATCCATGCACAGACAGTGGCCGAAGGCATAATAAAGGCTCGGCCTAATTGGCACGTCTGCCTCTACAACCCCGCTGCCGAATTGTTGGTTTTGGAGGTCCCCAGCAGCTCGCATGGAATTCTTCATTCAGATTTGCGCGAGCGTTGTCTGCAAAAACTGCGCAGCCTTAACCTCAGCCCTGAGTTTAAAGTTGACGATATTAGCGGCACGCTATGCACATCCCTGTCCGGCGACTACTCGCTGGCTCAGCCCGACTCGGCATTACGTCCGCTTGTCCAGCTTAACGAGTCAAGCCCCAGTCCTACATCATCCAGCCAAACTACCGTGGATAGCAAGGACGATGCGGACGAGGATATTGCCGAGCCTGAAGATGCAGAAGCCTCTACCGATAATGACGTTGCAGCGGCCGCCAAAGAAAAGTCTACTCTTGGTGAAAACACCCCCGACGATAGCGGCGAAGCTCGTGTTGTTGAGATGACCGATGCCCCTCCAATCAGGTCTGTGCCAGCCTCACCTGCCGTTTCTGGGGCCACAGGAATGTCGACCACGTCTACAATTGCCAAGTCAAAGTCTGCCGCGGCTGTGTCTGAGAAAAAAAGTCATCCTGGCGAGACCAAGGAGAAGAAGAAGAAAAAGAAGAAAAAGAAGCTGACAGAGGAAGAAAAGGCCAAAAGATTGGAGGGCCGCAAGAAGCGCGCCGAAAAGAAGAAGACCTTTCCTTCATTTGTTCTGGAGGCTGGCTGGGCTCAGTCTGTACTCATGCTGCAAACCAAGGCTCGTTGGTGGTTTGATGCATCTGATGGCCAGGTACGCGTAGTCCTCATAGCCAAAACGGTACACTCCACCGGCACCATCATCATTGAGAAGTGGCTAGCCTCAACGCGACAGTGTGTCCAAAGTGTTGAGATTAAACCTCGTCATGGAGGATGCCCGGTGAAGAAGCGGAAAATTCCCCTCCAAATGGACGAGCAGCCTGAGACCGAGGCTGAACCTGTTGATGAGGACGAACAAATGCTGGACAAGCCGGATATCCCAGCTCTGGTATCAACCGAACCTATCGTCCCGAGCTTGTTCGAGGTTCGTGGAGGGCCTATTTGCATCGCGTTTAACGATATATTCCTTGCTAGCCCTGGCGATGAGCCGAGGCCGGAATATGACATCGTGATTACGGAAGATGAGCTCAAAGACTACGCGTGTCTAGTATGGACAACAGCTGTTGCAGAAGACGCAGGGTGAGACACGACAAAACCAAGTAGAGGAACTCTGTATAATATCTAGATACGGACGGAACTGTGGAGCATAAACGAACGAATAGGTTGTTAAATTTTTTGTCTTTGTTTCTTTTTCTTTCAGCTTTGCACATGGCGCTAATGATCATGAATTTGCTTCTACCAAACTAGACTTTCGAGAGAATGAGGAAACAAAACAAGTAGGGGTAGTAAACAAAAAGAAAAACAAACCAAAATGGTGCAAGTGTAGGTAGGACAAAGGGATATTAACAAAACTCAGGAAAAAGGATGGTAACAGTAAAGTCAACAGAGAAGATAAGACGGTGCATGCTGCTTAGATGGTGAGAATAGAAGGGAAAAAAAACACGGGAAATAACAAAAATGACGACAACGACAACGACGACGATCTGGGACTGATGGAAAAAAAAAACAAGGAAAGTCCAACAAAAAAATGTCATACAGATAATAGAGCACAACAGGACGGGGCAAATCACAACATAATGAATGGGTGGTGTGGTGGAAGGCCAGGGGGGGGGGGAGGGGTTCATGAACAAGGCAAATAGGCAGCAAGATGAGGACCAGAGGCAGAGGCAAGAGAGGGAAGGAGAAGTGGAAAAGAAAGAAATGTACGATCAGAAGGAGTCCTTGGTGTCTGGGGAAAAGAAGTGATGGGTCGAGACCTAGGACGGCGAATGGAAAACATCTATTTGGGAGATGGAGCTTTTCCTCTCTTGTTGCTGCTACCCTCACTATCTCCATTCTTAGACGATGAACTGTTGCTTCCCGCCTCATCCACAGATGTGGTGATGGGCGTTTTAACGCTCCTCTTGCTACCCCGTCGCGAGCAGCCATTCTTAGACCCGGTCCTTGAAGGCTTAGCGGCTGCTGGATTCACAGGACCACCCGAGTAGTGGCGATGCGGCGTGCCAATGCCACCAGGCGCCAGCAGCGGACGTGTCTCGTTGTTGATTTGTCGCTCCTCTCGGTACAATAGACGGTCGAGCTCGTCGGGGGTCTCGGCGTAGCTTTGCGGGTGGGCGGTGTAGGGGCCAGGCAGGGCATCGTCATAGGCTTCGGAGTAGGTACGGAAAGGGCCGCCCGGCCGCTGGGGCACGGCCACCGATGCTTGCTGTAAGCGAGCGGCATGGCGAGAGGCTCGAGCAGCAGCGCGACGGGCTGCGGTGGCTGCGGCGTTTTCACGCGCGATCTCAAAGTAGATGGCCATGACTAGCAGCGTGCCCTGCATGGTAGCTGAGAGCACATAGATGCCCCATGTGCTCCAGCCGCGCATGCCCAGGCGGCCGTAGAGGCTGATGGCAAACACGATGCCACCGGGTGTTTGGATGCACATCATCGGGATGCTGAGACTGCCAACGTGCTTGAGGTGCCAAGTGGTCCAAATCTGTGGCAGGTACTGTACAGCAGCAAGCATAGCCGCCATGACACCTAGGAAATTGGCCCATGTATTAAGACTTGCAGGACTATGGGAGGCAAGCACAGCAGTGATGGCGGCAATCAAGACAGCATGGAGAACGCAGACAGAGCCGACAACGGTGGCGATGTAGCGGCTTGTCTTAGGATCGATTTCAGCTTCGGCATCGGTGGCTTCGTCGGGGCTGGCTTCACGGAAGAAGATGAGGTAGAGCATGAGGCTAGTAGCGTAGCGGCGGATCAGCATGGAGACAAATACTTGGCTGCAAAGGAATGGGTAAAACTCACATGGCTACATAGCAGAGGAATTGCACGCCCAGCTGGGTAATGCCCAAAAGCCCAATAGCACAATCAAAACCGTCAACAATCTTGCAGCAGGCGATATCCTGGCGGGAGGGCTCAGTAGTGAGGATATTGGCAAAGCCAGCAGTGGCGGAGGTAGTGCCGAGAAGCACAAAGTAGGGTGAGATGCCCTCAGTGGTGCGGCGGGAATAGATGCGCCAGTGCTGAGGCAGATAGGAGCCAAGCAAGCCGACGAGAATGAAGCTAGAGCGGGAGGAAGGACGAATGGTTAGCAGGCCATGGGGCTTGTTCCAAAAGGTCGGAAGTCGTGGACTCTTGGAAAGGGCTAGGCTTACACCGAGGCAAAGACATTAGCAATGTTTGGATTAGCTATGGCTTCGCAGCGATTAGCGGGCGAAGTGGCGCCTGAGAACAACGCACTCGGGTGCGCTGAGAAAGTAGCCATGATGAGCGACAATTAAAGCGAAAGCAGCGAGAAAGTGCCGAGAAGAAGGGTAGCTAGATAAGAGACCCAGAAAGCTTGGGAGTGAGGCGAATGGTGGGCGAGAACAGAGGCGAGGAGAAGATCGGATCGGCAAGACTCAAGCCCAGTCTAGACAAAAAGACAAGACAAGACAAGACGATCACGCGAGCCGCGAGCCAAAAAGAGAATCGCCGAGACGTGAAAGAGGGCGGCTAGACGGGACTAGGGCGAAGGGTCTTTTCTTTGAGCTCGATTGTCTTCGTCTTTAATGGCATGGAGAGAAGTCGTGAGAGAGGGCAACAGGGCAGCGATCTTTTTTGAATAAGGAAGGTACGTAAAAAAAAAAAAAAGGAAGGAAAAGCAAAAAGTAAAAAAAAAAAGGCCGACAAGAACCCGGTGATCCAAGCTGGAAAAACGAAAAATTAATGAAAAGAGGAAAAGGAAAAGGAAAACAAAAGAAGAGCCTGTTCTTGACGCACAACAGCTACACAGGTTAATAAAAAAACGAGACTGAAACCGAGACCGAGACTGAGAGCAAAAATCAAGGCTTGTTTTATTTGGGGTTTTTCTTCGTCAGCGATGACGTCGATTGCTGAGGGTCGTTTGGGGACTCCCTGGACGTAGCAAGCAAGGTCCAAACAGTCGCTACAAACTTTCTAGGAAACAATGCAATTTCACCTCCGCAAATTGAGGGGAAGAAAAAATAGAAGCGGTCCTTGTTTTCCAACAGTTGCAGTCTGGGGCGGGCTATCAAGGAAACACACATAACCTAGCTAGTTATGTACAAGGAACATCAATCAAGTATCACTCTTCATCGTCTGCTTCGCGCTTCTCATTGGTCGAATTCCCTTCACCGTGCGGCTGGTGTGCGGCAGGAACAAAAACAATGCGATGTAGGGTTGGCTATATTAGGGTTGTATAGGGCTGATGGGTCCCTATCTCTTATCTGTTGTCATTTCTACTGTATTTTCCTGACAGCCATCGGTAACGGCTTTGGCTCAGCTTGCGTTGCTCTGCTGTTTTTTGCGCAATGACCTCATCACCGCCCCGCACATCACACCTCTCCCCCCCAGTCCATCTTGTTGCTTCAACGCTTTCCTCAGATTGCCAGATTCCCCCCTCTCCGTTGCCGCCAGCCTCTTCTTCACCACTCCCAATTTGTTCTCCCCTCTCTCGCAATCGTAGCCGTACTGCCGCTGCCGCTGCCGCTGCCGCCGCCGCCACAAGCCCGCAGCATGCAAAACCTTCCTTCTACAAACACATCCGCTGGACTGCCGATGGTACCTCTCTGGTTGGGTGTACCTCGGCAAACACCTTGATAACCCATGTCGTGCCTGCTGACCTGCTCTCCTCCCCTACACCCTCACACCTGTCCACACATGGCACAGTCGCTCTGCCGTCTGCTACTAACGTCTTTGAACCTGCTCCATACTTTTCCCTCGATGAGCCTTCCACCCAGCTCGTTCTCGTCGGCACCAAAGACGCCCCCATCCAGCTGTTCCATCTTTTCCCCAATGGCTCTGAGCTGCCGCCTGTAGCAGGATACAAGCTTATCCGCCATGAAACTGAAGCATTCATCCAGCCATATTCCGCCCTGTGGCTCGATCCGGGCACCCATTTTCTCGTTGGATCTATGAACCGCCTAGATTATATCGATGCTTCGTGTCCAGGCACTGCTAGCCCGTTGCTGACTATTCACACCATCCCATCGCGGCGTCATATATCCAAGGGCGGTGGCGTCGGCATGAAAGGTATGGTTTCTGCACTTGACATGAATCCATCTGGTGGTACGGGAACTAGTTCCCTTCTTGCCGCGGGCACATGGACGCGCTGGGTCGGGCTGTATGACATTGCTCGAAGTGCGCAGGCTGTCGGCACTTGGTCTGTAAAAGACGTGGCTCAACGAGACTTGAGAACCGAAGTGGGCGGCACGGGGATCATGCAGGTTAAATGGAGCCCATGTGGCCGGTATCTCATTATTAATGAGCGCCAAACAACGGGTATGCTAGTGTATGATATCCGGGGCACTGGCCGGCCCTTAAGTGTGTTGTCTAAAGAAAACAAAGACCACTCAAGCCAACGTGTAACATGCGATGTATACCACAACAGCCACGGTGGCTTTGAGGTATGGGCTGGAGATCAGAACGGGATTGTAGCTGTCTGGGAGGATGCTGCACATGTCGACGGCGTGCATGAGCCAAAATGGAGATGGAGGGCTCATGACTGTTCTGTTGGCAGCACGGTCATGCATGCAAGTGGCTCAGTGCTAGCAACGTGTGGAGGCGCCTGGGAAATTGGGTTTAGCAAAAACGATACAACGGCTAGAACCTCTAGCCAAGTACCTACACGTGCTGTAGGGACGACGGGAGTGAAGATTTGGAGCATTGGCAGCAACGGGGCGGACGATAGTAACATCAACAGCGACAGAGATGACGAGTGAGCCGGAATTTTAACCAAACATGTCTGCGCTTTTTATAGACCTGTTTACTGTTCATAGCCAGGACTATCCCCATTTCCTATCTAGAGCAGCTGAGACTCTCTGAAGCATACTGGGATCACTGCCTAGTAACTCGCTAAAATGAGCAACCCTCTGTTTGGCTGTCATCTGAACAAATGCAGTTAGGCCTTTGCCTCCCCATTGCGTCTCTAGGGCCCTTACCAATGTTTGTGACGCACACACATTTAGCCCACATGACCTAAATAACCTCTCCCAACTCGACTCATCAACGGTAAGGAAATCGGATATACATTGGGTCTCATGATGCCTATCTTCAAGTAGGCGTATGATCCACTTGGCCAGAGTTTCATGTCCGCCAGCAACCATATGAACTGACACAGTGTTGGTTAGTGAGGCAGAGAAGCAACAGAGACTAGTGTATGCATCTAGCTCATTTTGCGACGGCGTGCGATAGCTGGGGCCCTCTAAATCGCCCACTGAGATAAGAACTTCGAGATTTCGATACAGATAGCTGACTTTTTGCACGCGTTGATATAAGATGGCCTTTTCTCTGGTCAAGGTTGTAATGGGGGCAATGAGAATTCCAGAAACCAGGGAAATTGAAAGATCCGCCTCAAAAGAGAGCTCAGAGACTATCTCTACAGGTTGTAAAGATGTGGAGGCTTCGGCGAACGTATTATATCGGCTGTAGTTGCGGTCCAGAAGGCCAATATTAGGCTGCAGCTTTTGAAGAAGGCGCGTCAGCTTACTGCCTATAGAAACTGAAATAAAATAGCGACCGGAAAGAAGAATACCCCGCATGGGGGGACATAGATCTGCAGCGGGAGCGTTGTGAGAATTGGATACTGAAAAGAGTGCATTTTTGGAAATTGAGACTGGAGGTTGTTGTGTCTTTGTTGCTGAGTGTGAAAATAGCGGGCTGGACTTTGTCCCGGCCTTGTTGGATGGATTCATGATGTTCATAAAGTTTGTTAAGTGTTTACTAGCAGGGTTTGAGTTGGAAAGACCGGAAAGTAGGTCAGACGAGCTTAATGCTTTGTTCTTTTGTCTGCCCGGCTTTAGCCGCTTCATGGCCATAATATCAGCCATCAAGTCGCCATGTCGCTTGTGAGATGTTCCATGGTCGGCATGGGTATTGGGTTTCTGGAGTAGCGGACTTGATGATTTAGGAGTGAACAAGGCCGGGTTGCTCTGTGAGGCCATGAGACTTGGATGCTTTTGTAATGGCGTATGAGGTGCTCCGGCCAAGGAGCCGGAACTAGGGAAAAACCGAGATGTCAACTGAGAGGTAGGCTTTCGGGTTGGTGTCTCGGGGGGGTTTGACTTCAGTGGCACGGGTTCTGTCTTTGGCGAGCAAAAAGAACTGGGTATGGGCTGGAGCTCGTCTTCCTCAGGGTCCGCGTCCAAAAATGAGAAACGACTAGTTGAGTCCCAAACATTTTCTTCTGGGATTGGCCCTAGCAGTGTGTGGCTGTTCTTGAGATCCCCGAATGACTCGATCTGCTCGGCAACTACCCATTTCCTTGAAAGCGATGGCCATGGCTTCCACGGGAGGTGGTTTATAGAAGGATCTGGTGTACTCCTGCTAATGGAAAAGTCGAAGAATTTGGCGAATACTTTGACCACGTGCTGGAACGTTGCCGTAATGCTGTCAAATGAAAGCGCCCATGCAGGAGTGGGCGAAGAAAAGTCCATTGTTGGCGCTGTCATACGTAACGCTGTGTCATGGTAATGGACCCTTTCTTGCCCAACTGAAAAATTGACTGCTTGAGCCTTTGACTCGCAAAGCTCTTGTAGGTCGTTATCCAAGACAATAACTTCATAACCATCACTAGGATTCGGAGTTGGAGGAGATGCCTTGTTTGTCACTTGAATAGATAGAAGATCATCCTCTGTCAAGTCAATAACAAGCGGCAGTTTCTTGTTTACTGCAACAGGAGATTCTGGCTTAAGCACCGGAGGTTCAAGTTTGATGTTGCAGACTTGTATCTTTTGAAGAGGCGATGATGAATGCGGCTGAAAGTTGGCTAGAGCAGCTTCAAATGCTTCATCACTAATAGAGTCATGGGGACAGCTTTGGCTTGCTGCTTCATTGGCCGTTGCTAAATCCAGTTCTAGAAGGGAAGGGACATCGGAGTCGGGGGTATCTATCTTGGAAGTTTGTCCCCAGGGCATAAAAGGCTCAGTAGCTTGTTGGATGGGGCTCAGTGGAGGCGAGACGAGCCGAATCTAGTAAGTTTTAGTGTTATTGTTAGTTGGTACCCTCAGCATGTGGCGTGGTCCTTTAATCAAGGTAAACCTGCATTTGATATTTGGCGGGCTGAGAACATGTTGTCGCAAGGCCCCATTTCTTCTATCTCGTCTAGAGCTTTTTGTACCCAGCCTTCTGCCATGTCTGGGCAATCCAAGGCTTCAGACTCAATCTCGCTATCAAGAAGACACAGCAATGAAACAGCGGTGTCGGGGAACAGCATGCCTTCGTCTTTGTCGTCATTCACTGGCTCAAGAGGGAGCACGAACTCGGTGATATTGAAGTACCGGTACTGGAGCCTCATGGATAGGAAGGCATCCATATCTCGATCGTTGTCACTATGCAAGAGTGGCAGAGTAAGCTTTACGTCTCGTTCTACAGCAGCATGTGTAGAATTAATGGTAGAATCGTTCTCGTCCGGTGTAGTGTCGCCTTCAATGACATGGTTTGCGTAGCCACAGGATTGCAAGTCGCTGTAATCGTCAGTAATCTGGATATGAGGTAGTACGAAGCCCGGAAGATGGTCATCCTCTACGAGCCCCAGGTCCCAGTAGCTGTGCCTTTTGTGGTGCCTCAAGAGAGCATGGGACTCGAGCAGCAGCGGCCCGAATAAGCCATGAAGACGGCCATATTGTATGGCATCCGAGTCCTCGATCTGTAGCGTGTATTGCGAGGCCTTTTCATGGTCCACCTGCGAGAAGTCAAAAGGCGGCCATGGAAGCGGCTCACATGATGGCATTGTGCCATGATGGTGGACCAGCATGTTAGGGACATGATGATATGAGAGACAGATAAGGAGAGGAAAGAGGAATCTGGCTGAGATCGGTTTTAAAGAAAAGTCTTTAATAGGCCCCCTCTATGGGCAAAACGGCAGTTGCTTAAATATATCCTTCATCAGCCGCTCAGCTCGGCATGAGTGGAGTGGGGGGCGGGAGGGGGCAGGAGGGGGCATG
>NETT01000680.1:0-10789 GCA_003449175.1 Ceratocystis smalleyi
CTCAAGGCATCACAGCTCGTTATTCGATTAATAGACATAGTCTAAGAAAAGAAAAAAGAATGAAAACGATTATTAGGGGCATAAACGTTGGCCGCCATCAACCTGAAAAGAAAAGGTACCAGACCTCAAAGGTACCCCCCCGAGGGTTGTAGGAGGGAGAGTTGACACTGGGGGATTATCTGGATTTTGCAGGATGAACTAGAATATCATAATATTGTTGTGTTTCAAGGGACTGTAACTCGCAAGTGTGGAGAAGAGTCGGCTGGCTCAGGGCACTGTTGTGCGCATCAAATGACAGTGGAGGCATTAATGGGCTGAGATGTTTCAGAATGCACGTTCTAGGCTTTGCAGCAAATACAGGCCCTTTGGGCCACGAGCGTCTGACCAAAGAGGAAATATGGATTGTACAGTACCATTTGGGACTTCTACAGAGCCATGCGATATTTCAACTATGGTTCCTTGGGCGGTACTTGGGGGGACATAGACAAATTGTCATATAGGTATGGAGACGTAAGGCCCCAACTTGCTCCCGTGCCACATTAAAGAGCATAGTATTTCCAAAGAAAAACAGCCAGACAGTTATAGATACGCCGGGGATATATTGGCGTTAAGAAAAGGTGGCTTCATTGGCTGGGACGCACTCATAGACACATGCTGCATTTTTTGCATGTGGGCTGTGAGGCTAGTTATTGCGAGCGAGCCATTGCCTGAAGCCAGACGCTCTAACGCGCCGACATTCATTGGAAGTGTGGAATTTGCTGCAAACTTGAGCATAGCGTGCAGAAAAAAAACACTCTCAACTCCTGCTTTTCTCCCCGCAGTTGTTGCTGCGCTGTTTTTGGTCGCGAATTCTGGGTGGCCGGGGGCGGGGCTTCAAGGTGGATGGATCAAAGATTAATAAAGGCCCATCGGTTTTATGATAAGAAAGTTTGTGCCTAAGGGTATTAAAAGAGGAGAGAACTATTCAAGACCCGTACGACCACGTTGATTGTTGATGGAAAGGACTGGAATGTATGCCAATAATAGAGATCCGTAGGCTTGTGTGTCCTATCTTGTGTTCGTGCAGTCAAGAGAAGAAAATGGCCGACGGCTTAGAATTGTGTATACCGGGAAAAGCTGGGTGTATAATACAGCCCTGTTTTCGTATTCTGAAAGTCGGTCTGGGCAGGCGAGTGGGAGATATGGCGGAAAAAGGAAAGAAGAAGGGAGCACGTAGACAAACTGGAATCAAGTAATACAAACCAGGCGATTGAGAAAGCTCCATCAGACTCAAGGAGACTGACTGGTTGAGATGCCAATTAACGACATGCATGCATCCTTTGCATGCAGGGTGCATGGTGCATGATGCTAGTACTGTTACTACTGCTACTGCTGCTGCTACTTGTAAGCCCCATAGGCCTGCAGAGTTCTAGACTTGAGGCATTCCTCACCCCGGCTCCTTTGGACTTGCGCTGAGACTGAGAAAGGTTAAGATTAGCAGCAAAGGGGAGGAAAGAGATGGCTTCCTGCGGAACAAGATGACGACATGGGAGGTTGAAGCCGGCGAGGAGGGTTTTTTTTCTGGAACAGCAATCTAAGAGCATACAAAAAAGGACACCAGCGCCGGGCGAGAAGCTCTTGTTGATTTAGATGGGATGGAAATTTATAAGGCGAAGGTGTCTTGGAAGCTATTTCACCAGGGGCTCTTCCTCCTGCTCTTAGTCTCCAAGCCTAGCACAGAGCACCCTGTCACTTGTCAGGACGCTAACTAGAAGGGAGAAGGGAGAAAGGAGTGCCAATATGGGCTCGGCCCCTTTTCAAGTGTTTTCCAGAGGTTTCCTGGCCTGGGAAAGAAAGCCTCCACCCGGTGAAAAAACGAATATTCGATGTGTTTCCAGGGATGGCAAAAGGCAATAAACATAGCCGCAGCTGTGGTTGCAGTTGGGGCTGTGGAGGCTGTAGGATGAAGGCCCAATACTGGGTCAACAAGCCTGCAGTTGCCGTAAACATCGGACGGTGTAAGTGAAAAAAAAGGGCAGTTGCTTTCAATGAGTCAGTCTTGGAATTCGCACCTGCCCGTTCTTTTCTGGGCAGGCGGCGCTAAGGCCGAGTAAACAAGCACTAGACGTCCGTATTTGACACTGCGGACTTGGTGTTTTGCCTTAATTTTCCTTCTGCGTTCTAAATTGGGACACAGGCTAGCCCAAGTGTCTCGATCCATTCTGTCTCTAGCTCTTTGACTCTGTCTTTGCCTCTTTGGCTATGTCTCTGTCTCTTTGACTCTCTGTCTCTGTCTCTGTCTCTGTCTCTGTCTCTGTCTCTGTCTCTCTCTTTGACTTTTTCTCCCTCTCCCCCTCTCTCACCCCCCTCACCCCCTCTCCCCCTTCAAAGAGGACTGGTCAGAATCGCTTGTCTGTTGTCTTGCACCCTTGCCTTGCCCCTTGCCTTGCTTGCTCCTCTACCTACAGCTAACTTGCCCCTGTTATCGCCTTTCCTTTCGGTTAATATCGCCTGCAACAAACGACAGCGTCCTCGCTGCATCCTATAGACGGGGTCTGTGCAAAAATGGAGAGAATTGAGATTGTCCAAGACCAGTCCGAAATGGAGCACGAGAAAGGAAAGGAGCACTAAGAACAGGAAAAGCGCTCATCGCCAACGAGGCAAGCTGCAATATTCGAGGAGAACTAATCACTTATACTGGTACTATGAAGTGCAGCGTCGCACTAGAAGCAAGAAAAAACCTCCAAGCAGCGACAAAAAGGCCCTCGCGGACTTTCTAGTGAGCTGTTGCTAAGCGGTACGAACCTATGCAAGAGCAGAAGACCACGTACCTGCTGAATATTTGTGCTCCTGTGGGCTGTGCGCACATACATGTATATACTCTCGGCAATATATTTCCGCATCTGTGCTTGCTGTGATTTGTATACGCCGATATGGATAGGTATGGATAGACGGTCAAGTACAGACAGGAATGGATGGAGGTGAGTGTGTAGAACGCACGCGTATCTAATGTAATGTGCGTCGCCGGTCATCTTTGAATTCTTTGAAGGCCTACATCTATGGTTTGGCGCGGATTGCACTTGGCTTTTTAGCTATTATTTTATTGTTATTTTCTTTTCGTCGGTGTCCCTGAAGAGGATGTGTAGGCTCTGCTTGGTGGACTGCCTGTTTTTCTAGACCGAGCTGCGTTTTCCTTTTTTTTTTCTCTTTTTTTTTTCTTTTTTTTTCTAATTCTTTTTCCCTCCTCTCACTGTATCGTGTCTTTCATTTCTATCCTTTTCTTCGGTCTTCCTGAACTTCCCCTCGTTTCCGTTTGCAACTCACTCGCCCCGTGCTGTCCCATTTGGAAGCCCGTCCTCTTGTCTCCTCATCCCCTCTCTCTCTCTCTCTCATCTCCCATCCTCCTTTATCCCCTCGTTTGTTCCTCCTCAAACATTGTCTTTGCTTCTCTTCGACGCTTGTTTGCAGTTGTGATAAACCACATAAACCACACCAAGTACCATTATTTCCACTCCATTTAGCCCGTATCTGGCCTCTCATTGGCCTAGCACCTGCATATAACAACTACCCACCAAAGGCACGAGCTTCAACTGGCCAGTCAGGATCTTCTTTGCACCCCTCCCCTCCCCCCTCCCTTCCATCATAGACGGGACTACCAGGCCAGCCACAAGTTGAAGAGAGGACGGCAATACCACACGACCCACTCGTTGCCCATGGTATGCTACGGTGTCGACACCCTTAGACACAGAGCCTCTCATTCTACAGGTTCACAGCTCGTAGCCCGTAGCTCAAAGCTCGCAGCTCGCAGCCCACAGGCCGCAGTCCGTCGCCTCTAGACCTGTAGAGACACCCTCCTGCTTATCACTGATCAAGCCATTCTTTTCTATTTTGGGTTGGGAAAGTGCATTTGCTCTGTTCGGCTGCATGAACACCACCACTACACCCGCCCAAAGTTCGCTCGCTGCCTTTTCTCCCGTTCGACAAGCCCTCAAAATACGAACGGGAATAAACCAACGCCTGGTTGGCTTGCTGATTGCTTTTCCTTGCTTGGCCGCGATCCTACTTCCAACGCTCTTTCTGTTTTGGCTCTGCCACCCTAACGTGACTGTGACTCCTGAAGCCTATTTCGTTTCTGGGTCTCATCACCACCAACCAGGCCATAATCACCCGACAAATCCTTTTCTCTTCTCTTCGTTTTCTTGCTGTTGATGAGCTGATTGATCAGCGGGAGTAGTTTTGGCTCGCTAGCTTAGTCTGTCTGCCTGACTGGGAGTGTTTTGAGCTGGTCTTTCGACTGCGGACATCTGCGGTCTGCTTGACAAACAAGCCACTGAATCTGCCTGGGATTCTGGTGCAACCTCCTTACATTGTGCTACGGTCTGCAAGCCGTTCTCTGGTCTATTTGTGGCCGAATCTGTCGCCACACTCTGTACAACAGAATCTTCCTGTCTGCCTGCCCCCTCCCCTCCCTTTTTGGTGTCCTCTCAGTCTCGCCAGTATCGGTAGCATTTAAGCTGCCTGGCTAGCTTTTCAACTCAAGTTCTGAGTCTGATCTAACGCGAGATCCTTTCTTCCATTCCTTGAGTCTCAGGCTTAAAAAACTCACTCTCCATCCCTGTAGGACCGACTCCCTTTTGTCAGGTCTCAAGACATTCTTTGTTTCGCCAAAGTCAACTGTCTCCGTCTCCCTTGAAGGAAACGAGAGAGACAAAAGAAGAAGAGGAAGAGGAAAACGAAAAAGGAAAAAAAAGAAAAAAGAAAAAAGAAACACTACATCCAACCGCTGTCTAACGAGCGGCCATACAACACACCTATAAGGGCTCAAGGCTTCTATCGTTATTCTTGGCGTATCTGGTTTTGGTAACAATACGACAACGCCGTTCGCACTCTGTGCTGCATAATTTTTCAATCTTATAGGTATGTAAAATTGCTTCTTGTGCTTTCTTGAGTCTGGTTCTGCCCCCTGGTCTCCCCTCCTGGCACGACGACAATGGTGGGAGGACAACTAGGACAGGACAGGACAGGACAGGCTTTCTTCTGTGACAATACCTCGCTGTAATGTAAGCGGCCAATTGCAGCTGTGCCCTCCGTTGTACCTTTGTACGGCTTTGTGTGGCATTGTATTGCATTGCTTGCATGTTCTACCTGTGTGCTCTACATGCGGCCCGCCAATATTAAGAGAATCCGGGAAAGCAGGGCCTGGCCTGTCTCTTTTCCTGTCTCCGCTGGTCTCGACTCGACTCGACTTTAATCTGCAGTAATTATTCCTGCCTCAGTCGGCTTAGTGCATGCTACGTTGAGCTGTGCATTTAGCTGTGGCTTACACGGACCACAATGCTATCGCCCCCCCCTCCTCCTCCTCCCCCCCAGACCAGGTCCGATGATCCTGGTAGCAAATATAGCGCCTCCAGTTAATGCCAGGGTCGTTTTTTTCCTTCGTTTTTTTCTCTTTTCTCCTTGTTTTGGGTGTTGTGTGTGCTGTGCTGATTTGGCTGACGTTGACCTTACTCTAGAAGCTCTGTAGTATATAGATCTGCATTGCCCAGCTAGGACCTATGTCCCCTTAAAAAGGCACCATGGCACCCTATGATATCCGCTCGACGGCCCTTGAAAACCTTCCTTTTGTTTTGGTACAAAACGACGACAGAGACCAAGCCTCCTTTATGACACTAGAATTCCAAAAGAACGACATGGCAACAGAGTATCGCCACCACATGCCCCAGCAGCAGCAGCAGCAGCAACAACCGGCGTCCAACTCCCCCCAACTGCATCATGATTATGACCACGATGACGTCCACCACGATGGCACCCTCGCCGCCCAACGACCACAGTCCCAAGAGCAGCCGCAGGACCCCGGTGCACCGAGCCATCCTGTCGCTGAAATGCAGGCTGCCTTCTCGGAATCTCTCATAGAAGCCACCCATAATCCCGAGCCGAACAAACCCTCCCTGCGCGAATTCGACCCCAAGGTCCGTCGGCAACGACTCATCGAGCAGCCAAAGAGCGAAGCATTGCCGTACACGAGATGGCGGTACAGACCAGGGCAAAAACAGCACGAACTGTGGAAGCTGATGGCGCAAATCTCCTTCGGTGTCTACCTGCTGCTGAACGGAAGATCCAACAGCACCGACCAGGTCATCACTATCCTCCAGGGACACATCGACGACATCGACGAGTTCCTTGAAGTCTCCCTCGAAGATCTTTCAGAGGCCACGCGCGACCTCAACAGTCGGATCCAGCACCTTAGCCTCCCCATGGAAAACCGGCAAGTCTTTGAGAAGCTTCTCGAAGACCGCAACTTCCGGGCCGAACTAATGAGCGGCAGCGAAACCATTGAGCATGTCATCGCCAGGACAACCTTGTTCCTCGACCAATGCGACGACGATATTTTCCACGGCTTCAACGCAACACGGGCCTTCAGCAACTATCTCGGCAGCGAGGCCGACGCAAGCTGGCGCGAGGAGCGGCCCGGCGTCATGGGCATATATGAAGCCATGGTCAACAACACCGACGGCTGGCAAAAGACTTTCATCACGCTAGAAGAAAAGGCCAAGGAGCTGAATGAGCTCATTGTTAACTTGACTCAAATGGTGGCTGACATGCAGCGCATTGCTGCTGAGGTCAGCAGGAGAACCTGGGTAAGCCGAGTCCTGCTGCACAAGACCTGTATCTGGCCAACCACCAACACTAACAAACGCAGATTTCCATCGAGCCCTTCTCCGGCCCGCTCCAAGGACAGGCCGCAGCCCATATGTCCCATATTTCTCAGGCGTCCTACGCATCCCCCCCATCGTCCTTCTCCAAAGACAGCCAAAGCGTCCGATCCCATGGAAGCACCCAGCCGTCGATGTCAAGACCAACACCTTCCACTTCATCTATATCACAGCACCCCGGCGATGGCGCGCTGACGCCCCCCCCTGACGCCCGGTTCAACAGCCAGCTTGGCCTCGATGATCAACTCTCTGTGAAAAACGAGTCTGAGCCGGAGAAAGAAGCCACCACTGCTTCTCCAGACAACGAGGCGTTCCTGCTGCAGCCTAGTGTATATACACCCAAAGTGAATGAACGCGAATCCCCCCTCTCGCCCCCCGAAAGCCACGCTTCGCCACCGCCCCCGCAAGAGCCTGAGATGCTGCTGCTTTCCGACAGACGCTATAGCAAGAACCATCCCCCAAGCTCGATCTCAATATCAGCACCCATGTCAGAGGCAAACATGTCGAGAACGTCCTTGAGGCAGAGAATATCCCTTAAAGGCCACGCCCCCAACAATATTCACATCCCTCCCCCACAGCGCCAAACATCGGCGCCCGTCAACCTGTATCAGCGGCAGCAGCTCCAGCAGATGCAGCAGCAACAGCGCGTTTCTGACTCGGCTTTCAGTGCCAGCATGGAGCACCAATACTACAACCAGCCTACTTCCTCCATTCATGGCGATATGTCGCCCGGGCTGACGCCCCCGCAGCTGCTGATCCCCTCCCCCCAGTCCGAAGTGCAGCAGTCCTACCACCCCGTTCTCGCTAGTCCCCATTCTCCTCTTCAACAACGGCCCCACACCTCCCACAACACACCGCGGTTTATTCCTAACACGCCGCAAGAGCCCATGCCCCCCTTCCCAGCCAGCCAGCGCAACGTTCCCTCGCGCGTTGGCGGCGGCAGTACACTGAGTGTTGGAACTGCAATGACGTATGACACAACGAACTCAGATGGGACCCACCGCCAGGTCAAGAAGAAGAAGAGCAAGTTTGGATGGCTTAAGAAGGCCTTCCAGCTGGACGAAGAGGAAAAGGCAGCTTTTGAGGCCCGGCGCCAAATGAACGCGCGCAATCTTTACTATGAGGATCGCAGTGCACAGTTCTTGGACGGACGCAGAATCAGATGATTGGGCTCCTCTCTCTCCACAGCCCACTCAACGAGTTGCTGCTATTGGAGCGAGGCAAATCACATTGACCGTCGGTCATATATGCTCACTGGCCTTGAACACGGCAAAAGTCTTGCTAGTAAACCCTTCCTTGCCGTATTTGTTACCTTCTTCTTCTTTTCCGCACCTTGTTCTCTCTTCCTCCCTCACATTCTCCTCCTTTCTTCTCTATCCCCAAGTCGAGCTCTTGATATCATATGGCTGGGCTATGTCGGCAACTCACAAGCGATGTTATTCCATTTGTCTTTTGCTTTCTCTCTTCTCTTTTCTCCTTCTATATCCCGATGCTTGTATTGCATATTGTTACCTTGTTACCTTGTTCTCGTGTCTATTTTCTCCCATTAGTACTTATATATGTAGCATATCCGATCTTCTTGTGTAATGTGAACCTCAGGTTTCTTCTCTCTTTGCTTTGGCGTTCGGTTTATCGTGTTTAGCATTCGTAAGTACTGTACTGTCTGTGCATATCCTATCATGTCATTTAAAGTCCGTAGCGTGCGAATCCGCACCAAGTGTTTCACTGCAGCTCGCCAAATCCAAATGCTTTGACGCGGCTGAAGATGAACGGCTTCTCGTTCTTCAGCGGGAACTCCGACCAGCGCTCCGTGTCGCTGTTGTAGCTCCAGAACCCGGTCCAGTTGATCTTGTTATTCACCGCCACTTTTCCCGATGATCGCAACGCTAGCTGCATCATGTACGTATACTTAGGCACAATCCCCTCGGTCTCCACTACTATATCACCATCCACTTCAAACGGCGAGACTTCGTCATCCCCCCCGTCCGAAAACCGGCGCAGTGGCTCCTTCGCTAGGGGGTCCGCCATACGCCACCGCCCACGTAAAAGATATGCGAGCAATGGATGGGCCCCGGGTACGTCTGCTTCCTCGCGCCCCCGCACACTGGCTAGAACGGGCACCACTACTGCCGGCTCCTCGATAGTCAAGAGACTCAACACTGTTCCGTCGCGCAGGAACCGCAGATAGCGGAAGTAGGTGACAACATGCACAGGCGTCCAGACGGTCTTCTGGTCGGGCCCTGTCTGGCCATCACGCAGATAGTTGACTCGGGAGATGTAGCATCCGTTGAAGCGCAGACGCGGGCGCCAGCGGAATAAGCGGTGCCATGAGCCGGAATACGGCTTCTGTGCGAGCAATGCAGCACATACCTTTTCAGTGCGTTTGAGGCGGCGTGCATCGACATGTGCCTCGTACTGCTGCTGAGCAAGGGCGCTCGGGGAGGCAATCTCTGTGGCAAGCGTGCCACGTACGGTGCGGTGGAAGGCATAGTACATGCTGGAATATCCAAATCGGAAGGACAAGCAGGCAGCGCGCCAGATGCGTTCTTCGGAGCTGACAATAAAGGCCATTCGTTTGCACACTTGGGCAAGGCGAGCAAAGTCTCCGATATCATGGGCGGCTACATGTTCAAGGATAGCGTAGAGGATTTCATAAGGTGCACTAGCAATGGGGCAGGGCGGGGCCGGCGTGCCTTCGATCACAGGCGGGGCCGGCTCTATTTGCAAGGACGAAAAACTAGCGAGAAGCTCGTCCACGGATAGTGGAACTGTGGGAGTTGCATCGCCATCTTTTTGTGTTTGAGATGGCTGCTTTTGGCCTTCGGTCTTGGGCTTAGAAGGAAAGTGTTTCTGGCGGTAAGTTTTGTCTACCGCACTGTCCATCTATCCACGCTATTAGTACACTTTTACCTTGCCAGGAGGAGCCTTGTACACTGCGCGCAGAACTCACCCGAAATGCTTTGCGGTATAAACTTAGGCTGTCGCCCAAGTTTCCGTGGGCTTCTTTCTTGATAGCCTCCTCGAAATGGTCCAAGGCTGAGACTAGCTCGTGCTTCCTGTTCTTTTGAGACTCATACTCGAACAGTGATGCCCCGAAAGCCGGCCCCGCCTGGTCTTCCTCGTCAGAGGAGGACTCGACGTCTTCAATGGGTGCTGGCTCAAGGACAGCAGAGGGGTTCTGAGTGACTTCAATGTCGAATTCCTCCCTGTCTTGTCTAGTGTCTAGTGGCGCGGAAGCTGTGGCGGAGGAGCCGCTGGTCTGCTTGGTCACACTAGCACGATCGTCCTTATTGGCCTGGAGATCATGAAGCCATTGAGACCGGAAGTCTTCCAACTCTGACGAAAGCGGGTGAAGAGAGTTAGGCTTTGGCGATGCCATCTCAGCGGAGGGAGATCAAGGGCTGGGAGGCAAGGGGACAAGAGAAGCGAAGGAAGGAAACGATAAGAGCAGGCGAGAGGCAGAGTGCTGAAGCTTATTGAGCTCGTACATTTGGTTGTAGTATGAATTGAGATCTTGGCAGTGCCGTCGGATCAAATGCGAGTGGCTTGGCATGGGGGATATGTAGTCATATAGGGTGATGTTTAAATGTGCACGTAGGTGAAGGGGCTTGGGAAGGGACTACTTTCCTTAGTTTCGGTGAGCAGCTTTGGGCCGAGGTGGAGCGGTATGACATGCATGTTCACCGAGCTTGAATGATGAAAGGACGGTCAACGCGCCCCACTATTAAGTTGTACCATAACCAAAGCCCCTCAAAACGGGGAGAAAATAAGCGCGGAGACGATGGCCAAAAGATGATTGCCTAGGAAAAAGAATAGAACTACACGGAAAAAAAAAGTCTTCAAGCCGCTCCGTTCGCGAAGCCGCGGACGGACCAGCCGTGATGTGCTGACAAGACTGGGACTCGAACCCAGGCGGATTTCTCCATCAGGATACTTGCGTTAAGGAACGACCTTAACCTGACGCCATAACCAACTCGGCCATCTTGCCAGTTGTTGTTGCAAAATCGATGATGATGACGATGATGATTCTATTTATACTCTTGGGACTATCTAGGGACCAACTCTCCAACTCTCCCTCTTACAACCCTCGGGGGGGT
>NETT01000682.1:0-10599 GCA_003449175.1 Ceratocystis smalleyi
AAAGATTGTGGGTTCGAATCCCATCGTGGTCAGCTGTCACCACCACCCGTGGTGCCCTACTTTTTAGCCGCCGCCGCTCCTGCAACCCTACCTTCCACGCCGTAAACCCTTATCGCAGGACCCCATCCCGCATTGACAAGGATAATGCCACGCCCAAGCTCCCCTCCCACCACTAAGGCAGTTGCTCAGTTGTTCTCCTCTTCTGCCCTCATTTGTGGCAACTACCTTTCCTGCCACCTTCCGTCTCGCTTGAAAAGAAAGCCCCTCAAGTTACATCACCATAACGTCAACCTCAGCCTTGCTTACCTGATCAAAAGTCTTGACCATATTATCACGGCCGGCCCGACCCAGTCGTAAGGCTTATCTTTACTCGTTCTACCGACCGACCGCCATTGGATGTCCAGGCCAATTCTATTTCCTTTCCTTGCGTTGTTTTGCTCGTTTTAATCAGCGCTTTTTTTTCTTGCTTCCTCACGCCTTTTGCTATCAAATCAATTGGCCGCCTCTCTCGTCTTGCCCTCCCCGCGATTCCTCCTCCCCTATCGCCATAAAATAAAAGGTCGCTCGCTGTCTTTAACGTGCAAACCGGCTCGGCAGAATTCCTATTCGCTGCTTGGTCTGTTGTCGATATCGCCACATCTATACCCGCCACACCACTGGCCGCCCTTAAGCTTCAAAATTACACATCCTAATGTCGTCTGTCGCTCCAGTGCCAGAGGACCAGGCTCGTCTTCTTGACGATGCCCTGACTGCTGTGCGCCAACAGACCAACTTGATGCGCAAGTGTCTGGACCAGACTGGCAAGCTGATGGATGCGCTCAAGTGTTGGTAAGACAAGCCTCCTCCTCAAGACCATGCCTCTTACCTAGACCTATACCTAGACCTCCGCCTTTGCTCTGTTCTTTGCTGACAAATCTCACCTCTGCCCTTCGCAGTTCTACACTCGTCTCCGAGCTGCGAACGTCCAGCCTTGGCCCCAAACAGTACTATGAACTCTACATGGCTGTATTTGACGCTCTTAGGTACCTCTCGGTACACCTCCGTGAAAACCACCCCGTCAACCACCTTGCAGACCTCTATGAGCTGGTCCAATATGCCGGCAACATTGTTCCTCGCATGTATCTCATGATTACCGTTGGAACGGCCTACATGTCAGTTCCGGATGCACCTGTCAAAGAGCTGATGAAGGACATGATGGACATGACACGTGGTGTGCAACATCCCATCCGCGGCCTTTTCTTGCGCTACTATCTTTCCGGCCAAGCCCGCGACTGTTTACCATCCGGCGATGGGGATGGCCCTGAGGGCAATCTGCAGGACAGCATCAACTTTGTGCTCACCAACTTCGTCGAGATGAACAAACTTTGGGTGCGCTTGCAACACCAAGGCCACTCCCGAGAACGCGAACACCGCCTGCGCGAGCGTAAGGAATTACAGCTCTTGGTTGGCAGCAATATTGTGCGCTTGAGCCAGCTGGTTGATTTGCCCACCTACAAGTCTACCATTCTCGCACCCCTCTTAGAACAGGTGGTCCAGTGCCGTGATGTGCTGGCTCAGGAATACCTACTAGAGGTCATAACCCAGGTCTTCCCCGACGAGTATCACCTACATACACTGGATCAGTTCCTAGGCGCTGTGTCGCGCCTCAACCCCCATGTAAACGTCAAAGTTATTGTCATCGGTATCATGGACCGACTGTCAGATTATGCTGAGCGAGAGGGACAAACCGGCAAGGACAACGTTGACAGAGCCAAACAGGAGTCAGAGGCTTTGGCCAAGCTCCTGGAATCTGTCAGTCTTCAAAAATCTGACAGCACTGCTGCTGTTGCTGCTGCTGCTTCTCCTAACTACACTACCACCACTACCACTGCTAATATTGCATCTTTATTCGCCGCCGATGAAGGCTTTGCAGCCCCTGATGTCAAAGATGAGCCAGCACCAAAGAAGGGGGATTCCGAAAACTCTGCAAGTGCCCAGGAGTCCACAGAGACATCCAAGACCAACGGCCACCAATCGCCCTCGCCTGAGATCAATACAGAGGCAGGCTCTTCTCCCAACGAGCAAGCAGAGACACCCACCCCAGAGGAGGGCGTAGTCAAGGTCGGAGAAGACGCAAGGACTGAAACGCCTCCCGAGGTAGAGGAGGAGCCCCAGCGTGGTATTCCGAAAAATGTCAACCTTTACGAAATCTTTTTCACGCAGGTCAAGAATCTTGTCGATATTCACCATCTCGTGGTACAAGATACCATTGCGCTATTAGTCTCCCTGTCCAACCTGGCTCTTAACATCTACCCTGACCGCCTGGATTATATCGACCAGATCCTGGAGTACGGTCTGCAAAAGGTCAAGGAATTTGCTAGCCACGCCGACTTGCATTCGGCTGCCGCCCAGCACAGCCTCTTAGCCCTTCTCCAGGCCCCCCTCGACCGCTATGTATCGGTCTTTACTGCGCTGTCTTTGCCTACATTTGTACCTCTTTGCCAGGCTCAGGGCTATGCCACACGCCGGGCTCTTGCGGGCGAGGTTGTGCGCAGCCTCTTGCGCAACCACACGCTGATCAGCCAGCCATCAGACCTGGAGCATGTGCTAGAAATTCTCAAAGTCATTATTAAAGAAGGCTCTGCCGCCACGGCCGGCTATGCCGGTGTAGCCCCGCGAAGAGCCACCGAAACTGACGAGACAATTGAAGAGCAGAGCTGCCTTGCACGAATGGTGCACTTGCTGCAAAGCGACGATAATGATACGCAGTTCCGTCTGCTGCAGATGACACGGCGTGCGTACAGCGAGGGAAACGAACGCATCCGGACGACCACGCCACCACTAATCACGGCGTGCATGAAGCTCGCCCGCCGCTTCAAGGCCAAGGAGCACCTGGCTGAAAACTGGGAGACCCAAAGCAACGCCCTTTACAAGTTTATGCACAGCGCTATCAGCACACTGTACACGCGTGTCAACGGTGTTGGTGCTGCTGAGCTAGCCCTGCGTCTGTTTTGCGTGGCAGGCCAAGCGGCTGATGGCACACATTTCGAGGAGGTCGCGTACGAGTTTTTTGCACAAGCCTTTACTGTCTATGAGGAGGCAATCACAGACAGTAAAGCGCAGTTCCAGGCGGTTGCAGTCATTGCATCGGCGCTGCATACTACACGCAACTTCGGCCGTGAAAACTACGACACGCTCATCACCAAATGCGCACAGCATGGATCGAAGCTGCTGCGCAAACCGGACCAGTGCCGCGCAGTCTACCTCGCCAGCCATTTGTGGTGGGCCACTCCGAATGTGGCCAACGGCGAGAGTGAAGAAAGCATTGACGAGGTATGTGACAATGGCATTGCCATGGATATTGATTCCGTTGAAGAGAGGTCTTGTAGACCTAATGTTAACATGACAACAGCTTTACCGCGACGGAAAACGGGTGCTTGAGTGTCTCCAGCGGGCTTTGCGGGTTGCCGACTCGTGCATGGAAAGCGCTACATCGATCGAGCTGTTTGTTGAAATTCTAGACCGCTATGTGTACTACTTTGATCAGCAGAACGAGTCGGTGACGACCAAATACCTCAACGGGCTGATTGAACTGATCCATTCGAACCTAGCACAAAACGCACACGAAAGCGCACAGATCGAGAGCTCACGCAAGCACTTTAACCTAACACTGGAGAATATCCGCGAGCGCCAGTATGAGGGAATTGTGTTGAATCCACAGTAAAGAGAAGGCACATTGAGAAGAGAAGAGGGAGGGGTAGAAGGGCGTGGGATTGAGATGATGACGATGATGATGACATCAGAGGCAGTTGGTATGTATCCAAATAGGGGGGAGTTTTTTTTTCTTTTTTTTCTTGTCGGGCGTGAGGTGAAACTATGACATGGTGTAGATGATTTGTTTGTTGTAGATGTGTGAGTATACGAGCTATCTCGAATTGTACCGTACCATATAAAACCCAACAGCAATATACCGTGGAGGCAGAAAGACACAGGCCACCAGAACAGCAGAAAAGAAAGGGAGAAACGCCACAGCCAAAGCGCCAGAAGAGGGAGAAGGAAAAAGAAAAATAGAAGAGAAAGAAAGAAAGAAAGAAAAAAAGAAAGAAAAAAAAAAGTGCAGCCCGAGAGTATCAACAAGCAGGGCAGACGGTGAAAAGGGATGTACAATAAACAACACAGCAAAGTAACCCCAAGAAGCCCATAAACAATAATACGGATAAAGAAAAAAAAAAAAGTAAAACAAGACGCACTATGTGCCCGTCCACCAGCCCGGTCTAGCCCCCTTTCATGCCTGCAGATCCAGTGTCGCATCTTTGACTACAGCTGTCGTGCGCTCTAATAGCTTTCGCGCTTCATCCATATTGCCATCGTCCACAGCATCACGGATTCCAGGGAATAGGTCATCGTTTTTGGAGTCGGAATCGGGCCATAGCCGGGGGCCGTAAACGGCGTGTTTGAACTGTGTGCGGGCAGCAAGCTATAGCGAGGCCAAAGTTAATTAGTTAGTCGGTCGTAGCGTTTGTGTGATGATGGTGATGGCAGAACGTAAGATGAAAGTGGTGAGTGAAAGGAACAAAGAAAAACTTACCCCCGTCCCCTTCTCCATGTCCAGCAACAGCGTCTCCATCCGGCTCAGTCGGTCATTATAATCTAGTCGCTGGCCCCCAACCGCATTCGACTCCCAATTCCCACTCGCCAGCACAATAGCCTCCCAGGCCTGCTCCCAATCACCCAGTTTCTTGGCGCTTTCCTTGTACTCTTGTGCCGCCTTGACTAATGGCGAGGCATCCAAGCCCGCCGCAACGGCTGCCCCGTGCTGTGCAATCCAGTTTGCCAGCTGCTGTGTCCAGGAAAGAAGTGCAGAGCCGAATTCGCCGGCGTCAAGTGGAAGCACCCAACGGTCTGCGAGTTCAAGGGCCAGAAGACCGGCCACCTGGCACATGGCGTGATGGTATGCGAAGCCAGGGTCGCCAACCTTGTCAACCCAATCAAAGGTGTTGTATGCAGAGTCGGCAGGATACTTGTGGCCCGAAAACTTGAGATCGATTACGGACGTGCCACCAATGTCGCGAAAGGGCACCCAGTCGCCATCCATACCAAGCGGCTCGATACTGGCTGATCGTGTCTGCCACAACTCATGCAGCGAGACGTTGCTGGCTGGATCCTGCACATGCTCAAGCACGCGCATCAATGCTTTGGCGAAGATAGGAGAGCCGGCAGCATGCAGTTCGGTGCCCTCAACGGCCGAATCGAGGTTTATATATGCCATGGCGTTCTGACGCACATATGTCTCGTGGCGCTCGACAAACTCAGTCGAGCCAATCATGTTGTATTCCTTGGCATCCCACGACATGAACTCAATGGTGCGTAAGGGCGACCAGCCCTCAAGTCTCAAGGCGCCAAAAATACGCACAAGCTCCAACATCACAGCTGTACCGCTGTGTGGGCCGCTGGCTCCATATGCCCACGCATCGCGGTGATTGCCGATAATGACCGACTTTTCGCTCTGTTCCGAGCCCTCTATCTTACCGTAAACATTCCAAATGGGTTGCTTTTTTTCTTCGTCTAGTTCATTTCGCAGCCTAACAATGGGGCTGGAGCTGTTGCCCGTCCACCATCCTTCAATGCCGGGAACAGCGCCCTTCCACTCCTTGGCAGTCTCAATGCCATATCCTTTGAGGCGCTGTAGTAAGTCCTTGGCGTCTCGCCAGGCGAGTGGAAGACTCGGAATGGTCGGGAGGGCTTGGGTCTCCTTAGGGTCCACACGCATGGCCCCCTTGTCACTGGCCCAGCCGGGAGTCAGCACATCGCCAATAATAAGATTTCCGTTGCTGACAGATGCGCGCTTCACAGCATCTGCGGGCATGTGCGGACCGTTCTGTGAAGTTCCCGGTACAAAGCCATTGTCACCAGGATCGCTATAGATCAAAACACCTTTACAGCCAGCCAGCTCGGCAGCGCGGACCTGAAGGGCGGGAGAGACCGAGGAGCCGCCACTGCGAATGAGCGCAATCGAGTCTTTGGCAATGTTCTTTTCCTTGAGATAGTTAAAGTCCTCTCGGCGGCCATAGTTGGCGTACACAAGCGGGCCAGTAGCCACGCCTGATTTCGAGTGGCCATGGAAAACAAAGGTCTGGTGGCCGGCGGCAACAGAGCTGTGGATGTCCTCCTCGAGCTTTGCCGACCACTCAACTTTAGCATTGTCGCCGAGAATCTCTACAGCGCGACCGCCTTCGCGGGGGTAGTTCAGGTAGACGTAAAACTCCTCCAGTGAAACATCGTCCAAGCCAGCCTCGAGCATTTTGCGGTGCAGATCGCGCGAGAGCTCGTAGTCTCCTTCCGTCCCAGCAATATGGGCATAGCTTGTAAAGTGCTGCACAGTGTCACGCATCTCGGATGGGCTTAGGTGGGACTGTAGATACATGCGCAGGTGCTCTGGGCTAACATGGACACCGCTGCCCATCTTGCGCGCGATAGATGTTAACAAATCTGTAGAGAAGATGAGATATATAACGCCGATGATAACCGCCGCTACAAACGACCGTACTATAACAAGCAGCACGGTCGAGCTTTCCATGCGCGGCAGCCACTGCAGCCAGAGCGGTCGTTCGGGGCGGGATGAGGGCATTGAGTCGCCGTAGAAAGCCGGCTGGTTGTGGGAGAATCCAGGGATTCGCGGCAGCGTAACCGACGGCATAGACACGTTCCAACTGCGCCATGGCGTTGCCCAATGCGGCAATTTGAATGTGAAGGGCAAGCTTTCCATACGGCGATGCCACAAGCGCATGAGCGAGCGTCTCCGCGCAGCAGCCGTATCTGAGTCGTCCACCTCCATTTGCTCGATCTCACGCCGCACCTCAGCGGTCTCATCCTCCTCGCCACTGGTCCAGTCACTAGCCTCGTCGTCGGTCTCGACAGTTGGTGGTCGGTAGCCTCCGCGGTGTTGGCGGCCGGCATTTGCAGGGGGTAGCACGGGGCTAGGGCTGAGGAGCCCATGGTCTTCCGAGTGGCCAAACTGATCATCGCCACTCCAGAGCGTACCGGAAGCGACGGCTTCTTCGTAGGAGGGAATAGGCGGTACGGCATCGTACCGGCCTCGATCGGCCATGACTAAGGGCAAAAAGGCCTAAGAGCAATTGGCAGGAATCGGTGGATGCTTTGGAATAGGTGGCAGTCGCAGGGAGACGGGAGAAGTAGAGGGTAGCGTGATCGATAGAAATAGTAGAAGGACCAGAGCACTAAGAAGAAAGACAATATATCAAGCAAGGTAAGACAATCGTGATTTGGTTGTTCGGAGTCGTAGCAGTCGTGATATCGATAAGGCGGTATGATGAGGGAGGGGGGAGAAGGACGAGAAAGGAGAGAGAGAGGCCTGGCCAAGCTGGCGATCGAGTAGAAAAGGTCGAGTTGGCAGGGAGTTGTAAAAAGGAATAATTAAACAGCAGCCGATTTTCTAGTTTGATTCGGCGGATACAGCGAGAGTGACAATAAATAAAAATAAGAAGAAGCCGCAAAAGAACAAAGAGAAAAAGAAAAAAAAGAAGAAGAAGCAGAAGAAGCAGAAGAGCCAGAAGCTGGAGTATAAAGAGAACAAAATGAAAATTGAAAAGTGAAGGTGAAGGTGAAGAAAATTATTCACACAAGATTTCAAGACGCTGTCTTCATTGTGGCCTCTCCGCCAAAACAGCAACTGCCTCGAAACAGTCGGGAAAATGGCGTTTGAAAGGGCAAGGAGGAACAAGGCAACTACTTACTAGCTTGAAGTTCGTTGACACAGGAGGAAAGAGCTAAGCCAAACCCTGGCTCTCAGTTGACGAGGTCCCGCTGTAGCGCTTTTCTTGTCAGCTTTCTAGGGTTGCCTGAGCTTGGCTCTCACGTGACCCGTTGGGATTTTCGTCAGGCCTTGCCTTGAAACTTTCGGCAGAACATGGCGAGAGGTGCTTCCGATGCTTCACGGCATTCTGTCAATTCCGTGCACTATCTTTCCATTCTCTGCATCTGGCAGGGTATCCGACCTTGTTCTTCTTCTCCGCCTTTCTTTTTGCGGCGTTTCTCTGAAATTGCTGGCCCAATACTTGGCCCGTCACCAAGCACCGCACCTTGCTCGACGATCCCGATAGCCGGCCCCCTCCCTTCCTAGTTGCACCGGATATACGAGCCCCGGTCTGTATTACACGCCCGCCGCCAAAATGTCGCTACTACCGGCAATGCGGGGCCTCACTCGGCGCCTTATGGCGCCCTTGCTGCCCTCCGTTACCCCGCCGGCAACAGCCACCCATACGCAACCGTTCAGTAGTACGACAGCACTGCTGAAGAAGAAGAAAAAGGGCAGCATGGACAAGGCCACAGCCGAAAACATGGCCAAGGTCCGACAGCTGAAGACGGGGTTGTTTGCGCGTGCACCGCCAACACTACGCATGGCGCGCAATCGCTGGCTGCGTCATTGGACCATTCATCGCGCATGGATGCTGCACACACGTGCAGTCCGGGAAGCCAACAGGCGCGAGTTGATGCGCATGCAGCAGGGCATGAGCAACGCCTGTGAGGAGCTGCGCAAAACAGTCGGTCCAGCTGGTAGAAACGAGGGGTATCTTTACCGTGTTGCCATGGAAAAAGCGAATGTATATAACAACGGGTCGGTCCCAATCGAGTATGCGCGCTTCCAAACCGAGACACCGGCAAAGATTGCCTGGGACCACAACTGGAAGCGGTAAGCAACTGGAAGCGGTAAGCGAAGAAAGAAATACCGGGATGGGCGCCGAGAAGACAAAAGCTTTGTTCGGGTGCGCTTTGCCTTGGAGGTCGCCACCCGCGACTGCTGGTGGTCATCTAAAGAGCACGCCAACATGGAAAGGGCACGAGAAGGCTGTCCAGCACATAGCATGTCCATGCCTCATGCCTCTGTACGAGTATATTGTGTATTCTAGAAGCAGGTCCTGTGTGGCCTAGCCTGGTCGGTAGATAGTAACCCTGGATACTGCTATATAAGACCTGTGTTTGTCTTGCAACAAATTAGTCCATCGATGTAGTAGGCAGTATACATTCATATACATGTATACAAACACACACACACACACACATGACGGCGGAATCGATACGTTGAAAGGTGTACCAGTGAGAGTGCGGTAGGGTCGTTAACAGCCATTACGAATAATGATAAATATTGATTCCTATAGTGAGCCAAGCGAGAGAGACGAGTTGCTAGTTTGAGCCCTGAGTCTAAGAAAAGAAAGACCGAGATTGCAGTATGGAGTAGAAGGGATAAGAGGGAGAAATAGAGAGCAAGTAAATCAAGAAATAAATGGTACATGATCGAAACGCTAGAAACCGAGAAGGGCGAGATAGATAATTCAAGGACGAAAAAAGAAAAAAAAAAAGACAAAAATAGTGACTGCAAGACAAACAGCAGCAACTTTTTGTAGCCTGCCAGAAAAAGAAAAGAAACAGTGACCAAAATTAAAGAGAAGCGAGGCTGCTGGCATGTGAGAGAAGGTAAGATACGAAAGCAAGAGCAAGGGTCCGGGATAGACACCAAGACGTAGAGAGGCAGGACACCAAGACCTATTACAGCACAACGCAGCAGTTCCCACCCTCGCCCTTCTCAAACGTCAAAAGTGCTGCGCGTGTTGCCGCCTCAAAGACGTCATCAACGCCCTCGCCTGTCAAGCTCGAGCATTCGAGATATCTACGCGCTCCGATGTCCTTAGCCACGGATTCGCCGTCGTTGGACGTCACAAAGAGCAGCGACTTTTTGCGTTGTTCTTCTATGGCCACGGGATCTTCACGCAGGTCTTTCTTCAGTCCAACAAGGATGATAGGCACGCCCGGGCAGAGACGAGTAGCTTCTTCTACCCACTACAAAAACAAAGGGGGGGGTGTCATGTTAGTGATGGTGAGTGGAGACGGAGACGGAGACGGGGACAGGAAAAGCCCGAATTGGCTCGGATAAGATTGGGGGCGGGGGGCCCAGTGTTTGTTGAGGCTTAGGGCCCAAGTCTACGCTCACTCATGCTCAGACTCATACCCAAGTTGAGCTTGTAGTCAGGCCTGGCATTGGACTTGGACAGACAGACCTAGGCCTTGGTTGAGCGTGCGACTGAGACAGTGGCCGAGACTGAAATTGGGCTTAGGCTTGGACCCGCACTTGAATCTGAGGGTGGATTGAATGGGTTGCGCACCTTATGCTTCACATTATCTAGTGAATCAGGAGTATCAACAGCAAAGCCGACTAAAATCACATGCGCTTTTGCGTATGCCAGAGGGCGCAACCGCTCATAGTCTTCCTGGCCGGCAGTATCCCAAAGCGCAAGCTGCACTGATTTACCGTCGACACGGCAGTCGGTCACGTAGTTTTCAAAAACGGTCGGAATCTATAAAGAACGCAGGCAACCGATGGAAAGAACTCATTAGACAGGGAGCGGCAAAGAAGGGGGACACGGCGGGTAGCAAGGCAATCGGCATCTCTGGTCGGGACCGTCGGTTCAGATGCATTCGTGTTCGCAGAAGGGCGATGGCGCTGCGATCGCACCCAGACAAGACGGGCGAGGGGTGGGGGTTCTCAACTCACATAACGCTATCAGCAAGTGTTAGCAGAGGAAGCCTAGAACTTGTGGGGGGGGG
>NETT01000690.1:0-10328 GCA_003449175.1 Ceratocystis smalleyi
TGAATATGTTTTACGTCTACTGGAATGACCAAGGCCAAACGACACATGCTGGCACGATACGCTGGACACAATACAAAGGACATTGTTTGTATTGCGTGATAGATGCATATACTCGGGGGCTGGTCACAAAGAGCAACTAAAACAGACTGGAAGCATTGCAAGTATGAACAGAATATATGACTTCGTGAGCACGTCTTCTCGCAGGTCGCCTCTCCTCGCTGCCCCCTCTCCTCGCTGCCCCCTCTCCTAGCTACCCCCTTTCCTCGCTGCTCCCTCTACCCCCCCCCACCCTAGCAGTGCCGACCCCATCCTGTATGTCGCTGCATTGCGGAGGCCGCATAAAACGCCGACTGCATGCGCCCCTGCATGTCTCTATATGCCTCGGCTCCCTGGCCGCGATTGTGCGAGTCGCGTGCCGAGACGGCATCGCCAACATGCAGGTTTCCCCTGCGTTGTCGCATTGCTGCCTCTTGGATCCCATGCTGCCAGAAATCGAGAATCTGCTCTTCCGACATAGACACAAAGCGACGCTCGCCCGTGGCCTCGTCCCGCCGCGAGAACCACCAGTTGACAGAGACGACGTTGAATTTGCGCGTGCGCAGGAACAGGTACGGCCACACAACAATTACCAGCAGTGTCAAAATAGTTGCCCAGCGAAGCCATTTCATCAGGCGCCACTCATTGATATAGCACGACGAGAAGACTGTCATGCGTGCGTGGTCAACGGGGAAAGTAATTGAGACATCGCCCATGTAGCCCGTAGAGCGGATCAAATTAGTTACTCGTCCACGCACATAACTCTCGTCGAACCCAAGCACCTGCTTCTCTACTTCGAATGATCGAACCAGCCCGCTCGAGCAGTAGCGATGGCACCACTCTGTCAGCGACGGTTTCTCCTCTCCACCAAGGGCTAGCCCGCTATTCTCAAGCGCATCTAGGCCATCGCTGTTGTCGCTGCCAAGGGGAACGCCAGAAGCAGCGTCCGGTCGCAAGATGGCCGCACTTTCGCTCTCCTCGTCGGCAATCCTCAAATCGCGTCTACGGCCTTTCCAGAGCCCCCGACGCCGGCGCCATAGTTTCTTCACGCCGCAAAACGGGCGGGCCCCCCCACTGCGGAAGATGCCACCCCGGTAGGCCTTTTCATGGTTCTCGACTGTACGTAGTTCGGCCCACGACGCCCTCGAAAGCACATCGCAGAACAAAAACGCCGTCAGGTCGATGTGGAAGTCGAAGTCTTCCACTGTCTCCTGGTGATCGCGTGAGCGAGATCGCCCATCGCCGTCGCGGTGCATATGCATGCGGGTCTCGGTGTGCTGACCGCTGATGCGCAGCTGCATCTGGACAGGCTCGCGGGCGACGTGACGTATCCATGCTTCGAGGAAGGCCGGGTCCGAGTCGAGTTGTGGGTCGAGGTAGCAGTCAGATGAGAACCACTTGAGATGCTTAGCCAGCGGCCGTGCGAATGGCTGGCTGGCTGGCACGAGTAGATTGTTCTGGGGCTGTGGGTAGTCGGCGCTGATGATTTCAGCGTATTGCGGTGGGGACTCCGTCGGTGCGGGGCCGGGGCCGGGGCCGGACAACGAAGGTTGCGAGAAGATGGCGTCGTTGAAGGCCGGGGGAGGCCCAGAGGGCCCACCTAGCGGGCCATCGGGATTCGACAGTGGGAGGGTGCCACCAGCAACGGGGTTGTCGTTGTCGTTGTCGTTGTGCTTATCATCAGAGCCCATGTTTGGGATACTGAAGGGGTAAGAAACAAGAAGAAAACAAGAAGGTGGACAGCACTACGAGGGCGCAGGTTTAGAGAACAAGAAACGGGGCAAGTAACAGGAAAACGATGCCCAAGTTTTAATCGTAGCAATAAACAACATTGGAGAGGAGAGAAGTGTCAAGGTCAAGACATCAAGGCCCGAAGGGCTAAAAATAGCGCCCAGCCAGCCCGCCCGCCAGCCCAGCACCGCTGGGGACTCAGTATCACGGGGCACTTGCGAGGCTTAGCATACATAAGGGTTAAGCAGCAGTAAGGAAAGGAAATAGGGTTAGGACATCGACGAGGACAAGCAACGCACCCATTTCACGATGCTTACATTTGTCATTTACAGCCAGGCAAAACTTGATTAAACTAGCAAAACTCGTTTGGAAATACACGCCAGTTTCATCCTGAGCCTCTAAATGCTGCCCGTGGCGCATTTGGGGAGTTAATCTAGCTCCCCATAGTTTTCGTCGTCCTCCTCAAACTCATCGTAGTCCTCAAATTCATTTTCTTCTCCAAGTTCTTCGTCTTCTTCACTTTCTTCAACGTCGAAATATTCGTTGTCCATTAACATCGGAATCGGGTGGCCCAGCATAGAGAACCCAACCACCGTATCCCGTCCTGGGTTCGTCGGTAGACGGTTGATTTTAGTAATCACCATCCGATCTGAAATCTCTTTCAAGCAAACATGTTTTTGCTTGTGTGGCGTTTCAATCTTGAACGAGCTTTTGGAGTTTTCAATCTCTCTCTTCATCAGCAGATCCGAATCAAGTGGATATATCTGTGGTCTGAAACCAATGAATTGGCTCGTGTTTGACTTCCTCCAGTTCAGTGACAGGAATTCGAAAGACAGCTCGAGCTTGCTATCGGGGCTTATATTCTTAGACTGAATGTCATAATTGCCCTCGCGGGGCGGTACAATTTTGTACAACTCTGCTAAACGGTATAAAATTGAGCACCATGGGTTTTCGGCCTTGTTCAAGTCTAGTATTGGGTCGGCAGAGTTGGCAATATTCACCTCATCTGAGATCAGACCGACACGGAACAGTCGTAGCGTGTACAGCTGCGACAACATAGTTGTCAGAATACTTCTGAGCACGGTGGGACGGATAATCATCTTGCCCAGTTCTAGGTGGTGCAGGTGGGAGAGATCAAGCGGCACTCGCGGTAGCTCTAGTCGTCTTAGCAATATGTCTTTCATAACCTCTTCTTCATCTAGAATGACATCTTGCATCATGGAGAGGTCTTCGCCTTGCCTAAGCGCATCTTGGCCATGTTGGAAGTCAGAAACCAGCGAGTTCAATATCAGCTCGGCATCGATATCCGTAGAGCTGCGCTCGCCGTTGATGCGCAATCGACTCAGGTTTGGCGCCTCGGAAAGCAGGTAGCTGAGCGGCGATGGCATCATAACGTCAATGAGACCCGTGTTGCGTATAGCGAGTTTTAGAGACGTGAGCGAACGGAGCACGGGTCTCATGGCTATGCGTGTGTACTTGAGAAGACGGAGTGCCCTTGGGTCGATGCCGCCACCTCTGCTGTTATGACATTCAATCTCAATAGACGTTATGGGGTGGTTTATGTTGGCAGCAGCAACAATAGGACTCTGAAAGCAGACGTATTGCACCATTTCGGACGACTCTGGCGAGACAGCAGCGATAAGCGTGCGGAGGTTGGGGAAGGCTCGAATCGCGTCTTGCAGCATGATGATGTGGGAGCCAGATGCGAGGACTGGGAGCATCGAATCGTTCTGGCTAGTTTCAAAGTACTGCGCCCTATCATTGTAGTGGAAACGCAAAGCCTTGATGTGGCCCGCCACTTTCTCGCATTGTGAGAGTTTGATCAGCTTTCTCAGAGAGGGTACCGACATGCAAACACTGAGCGTAGAGAAGTACTGGTCATAGAACTGCGGTGCTAGCTTGGTGTTGAGTGCTTTATTGCACAGCCTCAGACTGCAGAGGTTCTCTGTAGTCAATGGCTGCAAGATCTCCGTGAGAATCTCCAGCGGGAGTCGCTCGGTCAGGTAGTAGCAAAAGATGTTGCTGTTGGCCGACATGGTGGAGGTAGCGAGAGCTATGGTCGAGGCACAGACGACGAGGGGGGAGAAAGAGGAGGCGGAGAAAAGAGAAGCTAATAGAGAAGGGGAGAAACAGACAAGGGAGCCGGGGGTTGGAAGATGGATGACAAGTTTTGGGAGCGTTGGTTATGGACTAGAGAACCATGGCCACCTTTTGTATTAGACAAAGTATTGAGGGGTTTGGAATCTTCTTGCAACTCGGGGACTCCAATGTGGTGGTGTGGTGGTTGGTGGATGCAGGTTTATGCCAGATAACAGCGTCTGTTGCCCGGCAAGTTCCTGCTGCCCGATAAAGCCTTGCTGTGATAGGTTAGAGCTGTAGACTAGGGTTGGCTGGATGTGGGGTTTATGTGACGTTATTCCTACTGTCGCCACAATAAGACAAGATCTTCAGGCTTAGAGAGATTAATGTCTACAAATCAAAGAAAAAGAAAAAATCCCCCCCAAGAAAAAAAGAAAGGAAAAAGAATCCAAAGCAATGCCCAACTCCTATCCACATTTCCCCTCTTTCTTATACAAAGCAAGAAAAGAAAAGAAAAGGCCTTGGCTTCCCATCACCCCACCCCTGTTGTGGCAAGACTTACTCAGCATGTCTACTAGCTGACTTCACTTCATATGCCTTCTTGGCGGCCGTCAATAAAGTCTCATACTCGCCACTTGTCTCGCACATGCCCTTGAAAATCCCCTCCTCCTTCATCATTAGCTCGTACGGGTGTGCAAACTCCTTGACCTCGCCCTTGTCGAGCACAAGCACCCGGTCGTAGTCTGCAATTGTCTGTAGTCGGTGGGCAATAGTGATAATCGTGCTCGTTAGCTCACGAATCGTGCCCTGGATTTTCGAGTCGGTCGTATAGTCAATTGAAGCTGTCGCCTCATCCATTAGAAGCACCTTGGGATTCCGCAACATGGCACGGGCAAGGCACAACAGCTGCCGCTGGCCTTGCGACAGGTTGTTGCCTGATTCGCTGACTGGCGATGACAGATCCAGGAAAATGTTCTTGTTCGACTCAGGGGGCGTCAATGTGCCCAATGGAGCACCAGGAGTCTCGTCAGGCCCAATCAACTGAACACGGCGCAGGGCGGCAAAAATATCGGCATCTTCAAACGCCTCAAACGGATCAAGATTTGTTCGTAGAGTGCCCTGGAACAGTGTCGGCTCCTGCGGCACGATGGTGATATTGCTGCGCAGGTCCTCCAATCCGATCTTGCTAACATCCAGCCCGTCAACAACAATCCTGCCTGTCTCGGCTTCGAGTGCCCGGAACAATGCTAGAGCTAGAGAGCTTTTGCCTGCGCCAGTGCGACCAACGATGCCAACCTTCTGTCGAGGCTCAATCTTGAACGAGACATTTCGTAGTACAGGGTCCAAGTCCTCGCGGTAACGCGTTGTGTAGTCGATGAATTCAACGCTTCCTTGGGAAGGCCAGTTCTGGGGCGGCCGGCTGTCTTCGATAACGGCGGGTGCCTCTTGCTCTACGTCAATGTATTCTTGGATACGCTCAACTGAGTTCATGTTTTGTTCGTTCATGGCGTACAACCGGACTAGCCACAGGATGTTCTCGGTGAAGGAAATAGCATAACTCAGAGAGATGCCGGCGGCACCGGGATCAATCTTGCCCAGACTGAGCACAATAAATACGCCAGCTGAGAACGAGACCAAGTCTCCAAGCAAGTCGCTGCGGAGAGCTAGCCAACGGTTGCAGGCCCAAAGGTAAATGAACGGGCGCGATTGCGTGTTGATCTTGACTAGGTTCTCGCGAATGAAACGTCGCTCATCACCATAAGCACGAATTGTCGTCATGCCGCTTAGCGTCTCGCCAAACTGCTGGAATAGCGGGCTGCGCTGCACAGACTCGAGACGCTTCAGGTCACGGGATGCGCTGATATACAAGATACCAACGCCCAGGAAGAGGAGCGTAATGAAGAAGGCTGCTACCAGGAATAGAGGCGTGATGGTGGCAATCAATACTATCGTGATGACGATGCCAAGAGCACAACCGGCAACACTAAGAGCAATGGGTGCAATTTCTTGGTCAACAGCTTCCAGGTCTTTGCTGAAGCGGTTCATGATCTGACCTAAAGGAGTGACGTCAAAGAACTTGAACTTGGCGCGTGTCACCGACTCGATCAGGCGTGAGTGGATGGATCGAGAGGCTGTCAAAGATCCATAAAACACCCAGATATCACGCATAAAGGCAGCAAAGGCACCAACCAGCCCAATGATAGCAAGAACAGTAATGTAGTGGGTTGCGTTCACTGAAGGGGCTTCAGGACTAGTGCCGTTAGAAGAAGATGCAGCGGCAAGCCACGTCTGCGGGGCAAGATAGGCAGAAGTAGAAGCGGTCAAGATTGAAGATGAGACGCCAGCTTGAACCTGAGATCCCTGGGCGTTGATACCCATGGTCGACAGCTTGTCCTTTTCGGGCACATACTGGTTGCTCCATTCACGAACCCAGATACTGCTAGCAACAGTGCTTAGCTGTTGGAGCCAGAACACAGCCAGAGCCACGACCCAGAACCACCACGAACCCATAGACTTGAGGTACAGGATGAGAACTGACCATTTGACACTACCAACAGCCTTGTTCTCTTCCATTGCACTGCGCTTAAATTTCTTGGTCGCATCCTTTTTGGAAGTCGCATCGGGAGAGGTACCATCGGGGCTACCTTCAACGGCAGTTTCGTTGCTTGCGGACCCAACACTTGACGGGACGCGAGAGGGCAGTCGAGAAATCTCACGAGAAACACCCTTAGACTTTTGGATCTCCTCGCCAAGCTTACCAGAACCAATGACATCTTCAGGAGAGCCCTGAGAAACAATGCGGCCATTTTCTAGCACCACAACAAAGTCAGATGCGGGGACACATAGTTGGGTGTTGTGTGTGACCATGATGCAAGTACGTCCATGCATCAGAGGCCCACGAATGCAGTTGGTGAAGATCCACTGGGCAGTATGAGAATCAACAGCGCTCAAACAGTCGTCGAGAATAACGTGCTGCGAGTTGGAGTACAAGGCACGGGCAACGGAAATACGCTGCTTCTGACCACCAGAAAGTGAAATGCCCTTTTCGCCGACGAGGGTCTCGTCGCCGTCATCAAGGATATCAAAATCACGTTCCAGAGCACAAGCAACGACAACAGCCTTGTAACGATCCTCGTTGAAAGAAGCGGAAAACAAGATGTTTTCCTTGATGGTTGCATTTACAAGCCAGGGAGACTGGGCGGCATAGGCAAGAGTATTGGCAAGGCCAGTCTGAGGGTCAACACGCACATCCTCACGACTACGGCCACCAGGACAGTAAACACGGCCCTTCATAATAGTCATCTCACCTAGAAGAGCCATGAGTAATGATGATTTACCAGCGCCAGTGGGGCCGGCAATGATATTGAGTTTGCCAATCTGAAAGTCAACATTGATGTCTAGGAGACGGAAGGCCATGGACCCATCCTCACGCACAGCGTTTTTGCCACCCCAGATGAAGGTGGCATCACGGATGCCGATGACGTGATTTCCATCATCGTCAACGTTGTCTTCGCCAAGCTGGACATATTTTTCGGTCTCTTCCTCCATAAGGAACTCCTCAATGCGATCAATCGAGACCTTGGTCTCCTGCACGTGCGCAATCATGTCGCCAAACTGGTCTAGGGGAATGCGAAGCAGCATGAATAGCGACATAGCCGTAAAGGCAGTGGAGGGCAGAAGGGGCTTCTTCTCAATGAGGGTGTAGGAAACAAAGGTGAAAAAGGTGATGAGAACGGGGACTGAGTTCCAAATGACGACAGCAATTGACCACAGGATGTAGCGCGAGCGTAGAGCACGGATCTCCTTTTCACGCTTCTCATCGACCATAGCACCAAAACGACGCTCCCATGCAAAGTACTTGATAATGCGGATGTTTTGAAGAATTTCATTAGTAATGCTGATGCGCTTGTCTGTAGCACCCATAATCTTCTTGGAGGTAGTGCTGAAGCCAATAGCGAGAGTGTAGTTGACAGGCAGCAGGATAACCATGACAACGAAGCCGGGAATAGAGCTACGGCCCATCACTTGCCATAATAATACAATCGCGAGGGTAAGCTGGACAGGTGCAGCAGCGCAGAGAAAATGGAGATAGGCAGTAATCTCAGCGACTTTGAAACTGTCAACAGACATCAGGTTGATAATGGTACCTAGGTTGGCCTGCTCATCGCTGCCGCTTTTATCATCGCCGTCGGCATCGGCTTCGGAGTCGGAGTCGTCCTTCTTTTTCTTAAGACCCAGAGCACGCTTGGCGCGAGCGACAATGCCGTCGTCACTGTCTCCGTTATTCTTGGTTTTCTTCTTGTCGTCACCAAGCGACTTGTCGTTGCCAGAGGCAGCCTTGCGACGCAAGGCCTTGGCGTAGATCTCGCCTACCATGATGGCACGGATACGAATGCAAATCTTGCGACCAGTCCATAGTGCCATGCCGTCGGCAAAGGAGCGTACAAAATCAACAGTGGGGAGAAGGATGACATAGAGCCAAACAACATTTTTGGGTGCAATGGTGGGCTGCTCGATGTACTGTACAATGGCACGCAGAAGCAGCGTCGGAACAAATGTGAGAGCACCTGACAAAGCAGCCATAAGACACTGGTACAGAAGCATGCCCTTGAAGTACTTGAGCAAGTGGAAGGCAAGCGTGCTTGTCTTTTTCATTGAGCGGTAGTTGGAGATGATAGTAGCAGCCTTGTCTTTGGGAAGTAAGTTCCAGACCATCTCCATCTCCATGGTCTTGCTGTAGCCTTGCCAGACAATGGCATCGACCCAGCCGAAAGTGGCCAGGGAAAGCAGAGAAGCAAGAGGCTCGCGTGAAGGCTCAATGCCATCTTCCCATTCTAAAACAACAGTTTTGTTGCCCTTGCGCTCGGTTAATGCAATGACCCAAAGAAGCGAGGATAGAATAAACCGGACAATTGAAACGTTGCGCTCGACAAGGCCATTCGGATGTACTAAAGCCGAGCGGAATAGAATGAGCTGGATAAACCACAGACAGCCGTAGATTGTTGCGGTATGGTTCCAAAGGTGAGGCACACGCCACTTCGAGTTACCTAAGAAGAGGCGCAGGCTAGCAAGGATAAGAACGTAGGACCAAGACACAGTTCCGGCAATTGGTCCGGCAACCTTGTCGAAGTGGAAGAGCGGGTAGATGTTGGTGAAGACGAGGCCGATAAGAGCAAGGACTTCGACGATGATCAGGAAATGCTGAGCAGGAGGCTTGTCAGCCTGGGCAATAGAGCCACGGGTGTTGGTTTTAGCGAGAGCTAAACGGCCGCCATGTATTTCAAGATCGTCCTCAGACGAGTCACCCAGCTCAGCTTCGGCGGTGGTATCAGGAGGCAAGTCGGTGTGTTGGTGAGCGGCATCACTGCTGATGGAGATATAACCGTCGTTCCGGCGAGAGTCGAATGATCGCGAAAGGGCGCTGGCAAGGAGCTGAAGGCAAGAAATGGAGACGATGGTTATAGGCAAAGCGATAGTCAAATATCTACGGGGAATAAGAGGGGAGCTTAGTGGTGATTGTATCTGAGGGGGGGGGGGGGGGTGTGGCTTTATGTAGGTATCCGTCTCTTTTTTGCGAGGCGCAGTGTTGTTGCTTGAGAAGCACAAATGGGCGACCAATGGGCTAGGCAGTAAGAGCCAGATGCTTGAGATTTGGAAGGGCTAGAATGGCTAGTACTGACCTTGTTTTAAAGCAAGCTGTGAAATCATCGACCTCCCAGATGGGCCAGGAGCAAGTCTCTGGCGCCATGGAGACAGCGAGTGCGCTGGAGGTCAATAAAAGAGTAGCAAGGGGATGCTGAGCGGTCTTCTAGCTAGAACCAAGCACGAAAGTCGCGTCAAAAAAGGAATGGGAGGGACTCTTGATGAGACGCGAAGAGCAAGTCCAGGGTTGCTTCAACGATTGGCCGACAGACGTGAAGATCAAGACGGAATTCCCAGGTTTAATAACGGGAGGCCAAAAAACGGAAAAAAGAGACAAAAAGCAGCAAAAGAAGAAGGAAAATATAATAAATCTTGTTCTAACAACAGGACCGCTGAAGAAAAGAACAGAACATGTCGATCAGGAATATACTTGAAGGCACCACCACAACAGTCAGTGCCAGCAAGGCCTGGCACTAGGGGAAAACAAGGGTGCAGGGCTTTTGGGTGCGAAGGGCAGCAAAATGATATAGTAAGGATTATCTCAAATTAATAAAGAAGAAAATGGTGAGTTTATAGCGATGATAGTCTAGAGCGACGGTAGGAAGAAGAGAGAAAAAAGAGAAGCAGAGAAATAAAGAAGAGGGGGAGAAAAGGTCTTCATAGGACAGGATCGGTAATAACTACCTTGAAGTGCAGGTACTAATCTAGACAGTACAAAGTCTTATGGGTGCCTTATAAGCGTCAGCACCGAAGAAAAATGACAGTTGGCACATATGAGACGGACACTGCAGATAGGAGCGAGTTTGATTTGATTTGATTTGAATATATTTTACGTCTAC
>NETT01000693.1:0-10247 GCA_003449175.1 Ceratocystis smalleyi
CCCCCCCCAAGCCCAAACCTACCCCCAGCCCATTATATCGCAAAACTTGACCATTCCCGCCGCAAATCCCTGGCTCGTTTGCGATAGGTTCTGCACCATGCCCCGCGGCATGTCGTATTTCCGGGCCACTATATGTACTGGAACTTCGTTGCACAGATCGCGAAGCTGAAAGGCCAAGTAGAAGCGTTTCATAATCCTCGCCTTTTCTTGTTGTTCTGCTGTTTCTTCGTGCAGGACGGCTCCTCTGGAAAGCTTCATCAAGTGGCACATGTCAATACCAACAACCTGCATGACCCGTTCGCCGCTTTTGTCAAGCTTCTCGGCCTCGTCCATGAATATTTGCCAGTTGACGGCAACATCGGAAACGCTTATGGGCGTAAATGTGTAAAATACATGCAAATCGCCATCCATGACAAACGATCTGAGCGCCCGCTGGAGCTCACGGTGGATGAACAGCCCGTCTTCTGGGTTGAAAGAGGAAGCCACAATAGCCTGTCCAAGTTGTGTGGCGGCGTACTCTTCTCTGCTTTCGTTGTATTCAATGACTTTCAGTTCTTGTAGCTGGTCGATGCATTTAGTCGTAAGGGAGGCAAGGTCCATGGACTTATCGTAGTGGTGGAGCAGGGTCTTGGACAAGTAGTCGTATATAGACTCAAATGTTGCCACAAGACGAATCGAAATTGCTTCTAGAAGCGCCCTTCAAGCCAGCCATCAGCAACACAATCCTGTTAATTCAGCTGTTGTTCATCTAGGGCCGTGAGTCTCACCTCTGTACTCTGCGCTCGTCGGTATTAAGCGAGCTCGTGATAGCGGGCAAATCAGAATGCATCAAGTCAACTACATGCCCAAGCTCTTCTTCGCGGCAGCACAGGTATGTCTCGCCAACTTCATCTTTGCCCTTTCTTCCGGCACGGCCGCGCATCTGGCGCAGCATAGAAGGCCCAACAAATTCACGGCCCATGCGTGCATTGTGGAGGATAACCCGACGAGCAGGCCTGTGTGTACAGTGACAACCATTGTTAGCTGCGCAGTGGAAAAAGAACAAGAAAAGAAAAGCCGCAGCCAAGGCCGGAGTTCGTGGCATAGACTTACAGATTGATGCCAGCCGCCAGGCTGCATGTGGCAACACACACTTTAAGAACCCCCTTATCATAAGCATTGGCGACCAAGTCGCGTTCTTCAGTAGTGATTCCTGCGTGATGGAAGCCAACGCCGTATGGTATTGTCTCTGCTAGGACATGGTCCAGGCCCGTACTAAGGCCTCCCAGCTCCTCGATAAGACTTAGGCGTGGCTCCAATACTTTGAGTGGTATTTTCTGGGGATCCGGAAGAGCACGGCTAATCCATTTTGCCACGGTCTCACAGCCTGTCCGGCTGCTCGAAAAGACAAGCACACCATAGCCTGAATTTGCCGTCTCACAAGCCAAAGCCACAACGGCATTCAAAACGGGGTCTTGGAATTCGGTGTAGATGGACGGTCGTATTGCCCTGATAGCACATGGGGCTTGTTCTGGCAGATCTTGTGTGCCAGCTTCAAGTTCCTTGGCTGTTTTGATCAAGCTTAGCGTATTAGCGGCTGGGTAAATTTTGCTGTCGTAAACAAGATGCTCGTCAATTGGTACTGGCCGGTACTTTGTGACATAGGCATGGCCTTCAACCCAGCGACCGAGAAGCTCAATGTTCTGTAGAGAGGGCGGGAGAGGCGAGTTAGACAGTCTGGCTGTATATAAAATGCGATGGCTCCCGCAAACTTACAGATATTGTAGCACTCATGCCAATTATTTGGATCGGTTGAGCAATTGACAGCAGCTTCGAAGTTAATAGCTCCATCAGATACCCTCGATGGCCATCATCAATCATATGAATTTCATCCAGCACCACGGCCTTCAAATTATCGACATGGCCCTCCTGGATAGCCGTATTGATCATTGAGTTTGCCTTGGTGGTTCTTATTAGTGACATGTCCCAAAGCGAAGGTCGCAAATCAAGGGCCAGGCCAGAATGCATACCTTTTCGATAGTGCACACGGCAATCTCAAAGTCGTTCCATGTGGCTTTAAGCTTGCTTCCCCCGTGGAATCCAACTACTCTCACAGCATCAGCATCGGCTCTTTGCTGCCATGGATTTCGAGCAAGATCCTGCTCCGAGACGGGGGCCCCGGGTCTCTTTGTCCCCTCTACCAGGTTGCGAAGCCACCGGGTCTTCTCCAAGACCAGTGCAACATAGGGCAGGACAAGAATAGCCTTGGCACGAGGCTCTTGCATTATCCGGCGGAGCATGAGGACTAGAGAGCACAGCATAGCAGTTAGCACTGCCCCGAGATTTGTGGATCGCACCAAAGCCACTGTCTCGCCCCGCGTTGCTTCATGACTTCTTACCTTCAGCAACAAGCGATTTTCCTCCGCCAGTTGGCGCACTGTAGATCAGATTCTTTTCGCCTGAGAGAACGTCTGGGGCAAGAAGACAATTCCTCTGCCATGGGTATATGCTCTTGACGCCCAACTCGCGAAACCTGGTCACTATGGTGGGTGGTAGGCCAAAGACACCATATGCCAGAGACAGCGTAGGATCAATTTCATCAGTTGGGGTAGCCGCGAGCAGTTTCCGCTGGGAGTACTCAGAAGGCTCGCCGTTGCCTACCTGCTCGTCGTTATCAGCATATAATGTAGCAATCTCGCTTGGGAAAAGCTGCCGCTGCTTCTTTGCATTCTGAAATGGAAGACTACGCGAGCGAGATATATGTGGCTTCTTGTTGAAGTTTTCCTCGTCAACATGCTTCGCATTGACGCCGAGCTCAAAGGCATTGGTCAAGCTGCGTTTAGACCCAACGGCAGGTAGCCCAAGGGGATGCTGCTGGTTAGTAATGGTGTGGGCATTTCTAGCAGCCGCAGTTTGGCGAGCCGCATCGACAGATGTAGTGTGGAATATTTGCCTATTGATCCGACTGTTGCTGTGGCTGTCATTCATTTCCATGACGCAGGTGATTGTTTGGAGTAATGCACAAGCAGAGTCTAGATCTTTCGAGATCCAGGATGTGAAGTCTCAATAACGTCACCCAGCCGCCTGGCAAAATCACACGGACAAAGAAGGGCAAATCTGTTTTGGAGATGGTGTTGATGTTTTGCCATTAACGGACTCCGCCGAGGGAAGCAGGGCCTAGCAACGACAACCCAGCCAATAACAATCGCGGAAGAATGTGTCTTGCCTGGGGGTTTCTTCTTGTGCACGGCAAATATCAAACAGTGAGATGTCTGAGCGACGCTGCTTACCACAACTGCAGGATTTCAAAGGCACGATTCGGCTGTTGTTGTTGGCCGCATCAACGAAACAATGGACGTGATTTCCGTGTCGTCTTCGCCCAGCTCCCGCCCAAAGCTCGTCAATTTGGTCCATCAACAGCATGTTTACTAGACACCTGTATTTGCCTTGCCGGCCGTCCGGGAGCTTGGCGCCAGCTGTCATTATCAGCATTCTCTGCCTTATCGTTTGTTTCTCACGTGACATGATATTCCTCTCCCGTTCCCATTTCCAGGGCAAATTATATCAAATCGCTTAACTAGCCTGCGTAATATCAAGATTAGTAGCACGAAACGCCGCTCCCCCTACAAATGCCTACCAGCCAGACGTTACGAGCCAGCCAAGGGGAAACAACAAGCAGGAGACAGGCCGTCAATAACAAAGAACGACCACCAAAATACAGGCAACTGCAGAGCCCACACTGGGCTGCCAAAAAAGCACGAGAAAAAGCAATTCTGCACGAAAATCAGCGCAAATCCGAAGCGCCCAGACAAAGGGAGGCCGACGGGGGAGGGGGGGGATTCCCCTCTGGCCAAAGCACCCAAGTCAAAGGAAGCCAGAAAGGAAGAGAAAGGGCCCTAGGACACGATTTAGTGGGTGGACAAGCCAAGCGTGACAGCCGAGATAAAGCAACGACACCTCTTGAAGCCTGGTCAGCCAGTGAGAAAACAAAAAATAATAAAAAGTGTGCCGTTACCACGCTCCAAAATTACCCTGCTTGCAGTAAGGGCTTCCCGCTATCTTCAACACTTTTGTCCCAATCACACCCAGCCTCTGCATAATCAGGGCGACGAGCGCACCAGAGGTCTAACTAGTGCGAGTTCCTCGTTCCTCGTACTACTACTCTGTCACTTCATTCGGTTGATAAGCACAACGAGCGAACCTTGCACGTCACACGCACACGCACACGCACACGGCACAGCCCATACAAAAACAGCATGATGACCCTTGAAATTTTCTTGTACTTTTGGGTCGGGAAGAAATACATGTGAAGATGATGGCCAAAGAAAACCGGAAGAAGAGAAGCTTTACGGCAAAGACGGAGAAGAAGAGGGTGAGGAGCAAGGAAAATCAGGCTACGCTTAGTGGACTTTGGGTATTAGCCTCGAATTACATCAGATCCTACCATATAGCCCATATGCGTATGCATATACAAGACGCACAATGGCCCCCCCCTCGCCTCGGATCTGTGCGTCTATCTTGCAAACTGTTTCTGTCTGTTTTTCCGATTCATCGCTGATCGAAGCCACAGCGCTTCATTTCCTTCAACTCCTGACTGTTTGTCAGAAGCGAGCAGGTATTAGATAATAGCCACCACCCATGAAGATATGTGAATCTCAGTCATTGGCGTCTCTCTCTCTTTCTCTCTCTCTCTCTCACCCTCACCCTCACCCTCACCCTCAAACCCTCACACCCTCACACCCTCACACCCTCCTCCCGTTCTGACTCCTAATACAAAAGACTAAGCTCCCCAAGTTCCAAGTTTTAGTTTCAAAACTTACCGCCCACCGGGCTTGACCTGGTTAAGGGCCAGCCACAATGCTAGGTCATGCACTAAACTTCATTGAACAGATGTACTACGCTAGCGGGGCTGTAAACGCTGACTTTTTATTTTCTCCTCTCTCTCTGAACTCCGACTTTTGATCTTGACTGTGTGTGGTTTCAGCCTATCTGCTCAGTCTGCATTGGATAGCCTTGTTGCTTTTTTTGTCAGCACCCTCCCTTACTTTATCGAGGACAGGACTTCCAGCACATTGTGATGTACATGCGCACACGGAGCTTACATGGGTTGAAAAGGAAAAAGGAAAAGATTTAAAAAAAATTAAAAATTAAAAAAAAAAATATCTGGTGATGGAAACAACGCATGACAACCCTGCAACAGAGAGTACCCCAAAATTGGCGTCTCTCCTCACGGTTTCCCACGCTAAAAAAATACAACTAGAGATCAGGATAACGTGGAGAGAAGCCTGCCATGCCATAGCGCACTTCGTGCTCTGAAAACAGCGTAAAATAAGGCCTTGAGTGAATAGCGGCGCGTCTTCGGAACTATGTGGCTGGCTAGAGAGCCTCCTGCGCCCAAGATCGGTAGACGTGATTAGGGTCACGGCACATTTTGGTTGATGCTGACCTGACGAGCTATGCTAGCCTTCGTCTTTGGCCACCCTTAAATCCAGGTACTGAGGATATCACCTGTTTGCAGGGCTTGGTTTACAGCATTCAATAATGCAGTAATATGGACGAAAATACATACACCACGTTCTCAGGCCATTTTTCCATCTGTGAAGCCCAATATTCCTGTCGTTACCTCCACCAAAAGCTGCACTATCATGCTTTGAAAACACAGACTTTTGGCTGTCGAGATGGGATGAGGTGCAAAAATAAGCAAGAGGGACAAAAGAGTAGTAGCAAGCCCCAAGAAAAGCATGGGGAACGACGGGCCACGGGGGAAAGAACCTGCTTGGTTATTTCCTTCTTTGCTTCCCTTGCCTTGCCAGGTTTTTTCTGAAAAGTGGACCCCCGTTTGCCTACTACATACACCCTGCTGAGCGGCCAAGTGCACACCCCCTATCCTCACTAGGCTCTGGGAGAACTCGTCAAAGGCACGTCGCCGCAGCTTCTTTTTCTTGGTGCTTTTATTTCCATTTCACTCGGTGCTTTTATTTCCATTTCACTCAGTCGCTCTTCCCAATAATCACGACATAGTCGGATACGAAACAACTACAGCAGGCTCGTAGACTAGGAGTGCTGTGGACAGGATTGCTATCGGAAACAAAGAACACCAAATGAGCGTTGCCCGCCCTGGCAGGCAAGTCGAGAGAGGGAGAGCCCTGTCACACCAGCTGCGACAGACTTTGCTTTTTTTTGTGTTTTGTTTTTTTCTTTTTCCGTGAAGAGCTTTTTCGTCGTACATGCTATCGTATGCGTATGTACATAGGCCTCCTTGCCATGTGTTCCTTGTGCTGCAACATGACATTCTATGTGTGGGCAAATGTGTGTTATGTGTACATACATACATATGTATGCGCAAAAAGGCAATGCGCTCTGCAATATGCCCGACATGACCAAAGTGATACACTGAATGCTCCTTCTTCCAGCAAGGCCAAGCAGGCCCGGTTCCAAGACAAGAAGGGACTGGCATTGGCCAGGGCCAACATACATGACAGAAGGGAAAGCATTGAAGCAGGAGCACCGATAATACAGGCCTGGCAATTTATTTGTCCAGCGTTTGTTTATTCCTCCATCTCCCTCTAAAACACGAAACACTCGCCATTTTTGTCGTTGTGACTTTGCTGGGCCTAACCTGCCTAGTTGTCTCTCCTTCAGTTTGCAGCCCGAGACAAAGACAAGGGCATTTGTGAAATTTGCGAATCATCACGTCCAAGGTGGGCGGGCACACACACTCTAGTTTGTCCAAAAACAGAGTGTCAGCAAGTCTTGCTTTATCACAACTGGGTTGGGGTCTAGCAAAGCTGACTCTTACGAGCTGTTCTTATTCTATTGTTAGGTGATCAGAGAAAAAGGCCAAAAACTCGGCTTTCACGCGGAATTTAGAATAGGCGGCAATTTTTCGGATTTATAACAGGCTGCTGGGTGGTTTTAGTGGCAGGACACCCCGTCAATTCAGGGCGACCTCGACTTTTAATTGCTTAACCCTAACACGGCTACAGGTGAAGGCGTTGAGAGAGGAAGGGGGACGATGGCGATGTGGTGAGAGCTGTAACACGTGAGCAGTAGCGACTGGCTTTGGTTGTATGATGGGAGGAAGGGATGTGGAAGTCAGAAACATGAGAACATGACTTGCTTCTTCCATGACAACAAACCCGCCCATGAAGAAGAAGAAACTTGGGCGATGTTGGCTTTGATAAACGCCTCCCCCTCTTATCCTTCTCTGTAGGGCCTACAGGGAAGGAGGGATATGGGATGTGGAATACCGAGGAATGCGAGGCGCGAGCTTATAGGAGTTTCTAGGAGTGACCAAGCCTTTGGGCTTTTATGGGGGGTTTTTTCTTCGTCTCTCCCCCAATTTCCCTGGCTCCTGTGCCCTGTGTATCTGTTCGTGTAGTGTACTGATGCATTTAGGAACATCACTTGTGCACCATGCACGACAACAGCCCAAAAAGAAAGATAAGTGGTGACGCACTACGGGCATCACAAGAATTTAGGATATGTGCGTTGGTGTGCTAATGTGTGCTGCTGTGTAATGCGAGACGAGGATGGGTATGAACACGATGTATTAGGATGCAAAGAGCCAGGAAAGAGAAACAAGGAGTAAGTAAATGATAGTAATAAGCGCATCGGCCGTCAACGAAGGGAAGGCATAAACAGAGCAAACAAACCATTCCATTAGAGAGAGAGGAGGGGGGATATTGATATGTGACTCTCCCCCCTCCCCTGCTCCCCTCCCCAGGTTCATTTGTTTCTCTCTTCTCTGCTGCACTGTCTGATACAGTGCCAAAGCCAAAGCCAAGGCAGCAGGAAAGCCCTAATCCTTGGTCCTTTCTAGGCTGGGGGGGCGTTATGCCTCAGGCTGGAGCCTTTTGATTCCTGACAACATCAGCATTTTCAATGGGATTTGAAAAAAGGATGAGCTGGGAGCCGAGGGGAGCAGGACAGCACAATTCAATTTAAGTACCAAGAAGGGCTGGAGGTTAAAGAGCAGAGGAGGTCAAAGGAAACAGGAGAAGGAAGGAGGAGCAAGAGGGAACGCCCACAAAATAGGGCGTTTGGACGTATCGCGGTCTAGGCGTTTATAACATTGGCGATGATGTTTTTTTTTTTTTTTCTTTTTCGCCGCATTGCTGCTTTCGTTTAAGTTCCGGAAGCTAATGGGGCATGATTGCTTTTCTCGTGATATATCTCCTGTTCGTGTGTGGTCTTTTGGCTAGTCGTCGAGACCTATTGGTCTGGAGGCCTTGCAATGCTCAACCTTCTAAATTAGGGGCAAAGGGGAGAGGCTTATTCATTTTACCTGGCAGCTTTTTGCGTAACATTGCAAGCTAGGCCAGCCAAGCCCTGTTCCGTCCTGCGTCCGTGTTGTGGGTACGAGATTTGCACCCAACTGGACTCTGGACTACCCATTTTCTCTCCGTTTTCCTCTCGTTGAAACTTGTCAGATAAAGATGCCAATGCTTAGGGTTAGCACGGGACCGACTTCACCTCATGAACGGGGGCGAATTTTCTTGAAGCGCAGCACCATTAAACCCGAATTTTTTGAGCCTAGGACACCCAAGAACTTTGGGTCTGGACATAGAAGCTACTGCTAGCATATTATGCTTGGAGACGCCGCATCTCGGTGGCTTTTGTCGATTGTCTGGTTGTTAGGGTCTGATTGCCAGGAACGAAAGCTCTGTCCACTCCTTCTCGGCCGACGTAGCTCTACGACTGAGTGAATGTCCTCTTTACGCCCTGTATTTTTTCTTGCGCTACATACAGAGCAGTTGCTCTATTTGTCCTTTTCTTTTTCACCGATCTGTGTATTCGCTGTGAAGCAGGTTGTTTGTTGCGGGACGCCCGTATGTGCTGGCGCTGATTGGCCAGGCAGCTCTGAAAATGTGGACTGGGACAGAGTAGGGCTCTTTCTTTTTCTTTGCCGTTTTCTTTCTTCGCATTTCTCCCTCCATCCACGTTAGGCCAGGCCAGGCCAGACCAGGCCAGATTGGATCAGGTGAGCGGGTTAGAGACCGGCGAATGGTTGACTGCACGAAACCGGAAGGCAAGACTAGAGGCTGACGAGCTAGGCTCTCTCCTTGCCGGCTTTGGTTTCCCACAGTCTGGCCAGCTCAAAGACCGGGATGGACACATCCAGCAACATACAATGCACACAGCACATCGCACACATAAACTTTGATGGGAAGGCAGGAGAGGGAGGTTCCCTGCAGTAGCAAGAAACAGGGCAGGCACAGAGGCGTTGGTACATGTACCTTGTGCTGCACGCGTTTTAGTATGGAGAATTATGTCACCATGACATACCGCCTGCATAAAGCGAAATCGCCACTTGGGGGACATCCCCCTGGCCAATTTTGCTGGGCTACCTGGGCTGGCCTGGTCTATTGGAGGTAGGCACATGGTACGAAGCCAGTGGACTTTTAGAGCAGACAGCGGCTGGTCGAGATCGTATGTAGCAATAGAAAAGAAAAAAAAAAAAAAAGCGACATACACAGGCGAGCATCCAGCATATCAAACACAGCCCATATAATTCCTTCGCATAGAGCGTCAGAGAGGGGGAGGGAAATAACGGAACGCCAAACATGGTGGATAGCGAAGAAGGCAGACAGACGCCAAGGGAAAGCTTTGGCGGGCGACTTCCCCCCTCATCCGCGGCTCTGTTCAAGTCATGAGAGGGAGAGGAGGAAAAACAGACTGACGTATTCTGCGTTGCTGCAAGCTATTTGCCGGACACGTTCAAGGGCTCGTCATCACATCCAGTGCATACGTGCATATGCCCCATTACATACACAAGGGGGTACATGAAATTCAGGTATTTTTACTTCTGTGCAGAGGCTTATGTCCATGTATTCTGTACATCTATTTATCTGTACATGTGTTTACAATGGGATTTGGGTGTCATGTGGTACCACAGGCATTTGAAATTAGTTGGCGGATCTGCTTCGCTCCATTACACCAGAAAATTCAGGATCTGACTCAGGCGGTCAATTTTTTCTTGGGTAGCAGAGGAGGCGGCGACGGCAGACTGAAAGAAAAAAAGATGGAAAAAGAGTGAGTGATAGCAGTGGCTCGTGTGGATTGACACTATCATGCCATCATTATAGCAATATAGCAGTATGACAGCATAGCAACAATATCATCCGCAGAGATAAGGAATGGATGGACGAAGCGAGGACATAGCGAGTAAAAACAAAGCCTTGTCAAAAACCAATTATCAACCTCACCCACGCATCTGCCCCCCTGCAGCAACTACCAGCATTCCGAGGGAGAGGAGGAGGAGGAGG
>NETT01000695.1:0-10209 GCA_003449175.1 Ceratocystis smalleyi
GGGGGGGGGGGGGGGGAATAACCCGGCATGACTTACCCCACAACATTGTAGTTATCGTCGACTATAATATTACTCGCACACAGAGACTCGTGAGAGAGAGAGAACGACGAGATCTCTGGAACGCCCTGCAGAGCGTGGTGCACAAGGGCTTTCTGAGTGATGCAATCCTTGAGGGGGACGCCAGGGTCTTCTCCTTGGGCAGTCCGTATGATCTGTGAATCAATGAGCCCCATAGTGTATGACGATGCTGTATGACCACATCCTGTGAGATGCATGGCGATTAGCGACTGTCTGGCGGGCGTGCTACGCAGAAGCGAAGCTCGACTTACTAGTTTCTTGAGTGCACAAGGCCAGCTCTAGTATGATGTCAGCCATTTGCCACAGCACCTTGTTCCGAACGCCCCGCTCACGTGGTGTTTTATCGTCCCACTTCAAAGCCCGTCCTTCCATCCACCCTAGGACAACATAGGGAAAGCCAATATGGTTGTCGAACTCGATGCTTTGGGCCATTAGTCTTGGAGACCACGAGAAGCCGCTGTCGGCCAGTCTGCGCAGGAGACTGACCTGGCGCTGGACGGAATGAGTGATATCGCGCTTGCATTTCTTGGACAGGTGAATAGGGATGCGTAGAGCGTAGCGCTGTCGCGATGTGCCCTCAAGGACGTAGATGGCGTCTTGCCTGGAAACAATAGGTGTCACATCGGTCCCAAAAAGAAAAACAAACCCTTGCTCGTGGGTAAAATGGGCATCGAACAGAGAAAGGATGTCCGCGGGCTTGAAAACTATTTTCATGATGGGATGTGTAGAGCAGGTTAGACAGTACTGCAGCGCGCCTGATTGCGGAACCCAGCAACACTGGCAGACACGAGCTGGGCAGGGACATGGGAGCTGTATATAACATGTTACAGCGCCGATACGGAGGTGCATAAACGATGCAGAGACTGCAGGGAAAGTCAGGATTACAGCATATTACGCCCGTATTCGGAAGAGTCTAGACCGAAGTCCTAGCGCTTGATGAATAGTCGACGCGAGGCCTCGAAGGCGCCAGATAAGCCCTGGTAGGACCATTACAGTTCAAGACTGTGCCCAAAGAGGAAGTGAGCTTACTTACACGGATGGGCTGGAGATTAGCTGGTAGCATGCCCATGACAACTCATATCTTATGTTAAGGAATCACAAGGACGCTTTGGAGGGGGAGAGGCAACAGTGTGATTGTTTATTGATGGTAATGTAAATATAAGAAAACCCAGTAAAGCGGGCTCCATCGGATCGTAGCATGACATGCGTGGCGTCGTGAGACATGAGAAAATAGAAGACTAATAACAGTAGAAGAGGGCCAATAGGAGAGATACATGAGAGCCAGGAAGAGAGGGGAAGGGGAGGGCCCAGCCGAGCCGAGCACGAGGTCAGAAAACAGGTCTAAGATTAGCAAGCCGATATAAGAGGGGGATATCACAAGAACCGGAGAAACAGAGAAACAGAGAAAGAAAAGAGACGGGACGACAAAAGGGGACAAGAGAGAAATGAAGGGAAGTAGATGGCAAAAAGGGAGATGAGTGACTAAAGGAATTATAACAGGGCGCCAAAGCCATCAAGGCGACGATGATAATAAGTACAAAGAGCAAAGCATAGACAAATAGGGCAAAGAACTGGTATATGTGAAGCATAAGCAGTAATAGAGGAAAGAGGGAAAAGAGGGGAGAGGGAGGGGGGAGGGGGGGGGGGAGGCAACGAGGGCATGAGGGCATGAGGGCATGAGGGGAAGAACAAAAAGTCGCATCATGGCATCATAACATTATACAGCATTATGGGCATGAAAAATTTCGCAGCACGATGGAACGTGGCAGAGCCGCTAGCAGGCAACCTGCAAAAATAGGCACTCCCAGAGTTAAGCCCATGACAGCGAGAAGACAGCCAGCCGACAAACCAAAGTTTAGATAGAAGCCACGCGGTTAATGGCACCCAATGGAACCCGTGCATGGCACACCATCAGCTTGAGACTCGTGCCCCAATCAGCACACTCTGCGAGGAGCGCTGTGTCATGCCACATGCTGGAACTTGTGCTAGTGCCCGAGCCCAGGCCCGAGCCCAAGCCCAAGCCTGACGAGACATCCAGCCCCGGCCGCGATCCAGTCGTCCGGAGCCCTTCATAGCACCGTGCATACCACCAGCGCCCCACCTTGGACACCATGCGCGTGATGCTCTCGTCAGCTGTTGTGCTGTGGTCGCTCATCATCTCCGCAAGACTCCGCGTGTCACGCTTTGTCTTGGAGCCCTGCAGCTTGTCGCTAGCTCCCGCCGGCCCTACAACCGGCAAGCCCACATGGCACGACTTGACATCCGCAAACCCGCGGGTTCCCAGCAGCCGCAGTAGCGTATCAGCCGTCGAGCCAAGGGCTGTATCGGGCGCCCTTTCACGGAGCATCTCCTTGCGACGCCGCACTGCCCGGCGCGTCCGGCTTCCCATGTTGTTCAGATCCATATCAAGAATTGACAGCTCAATGTAGCCGCCAGGAATCAACACACGGCGCGCCTCGGAAACAACATTGCGGAGATGGGCTTCGGGGCCCGCTGCAGGGAAGCGCAGCACAACAGCTGCAAACGTCTCCGGGCCAAACGGCAGCTTGTGGTCCAGAGACGTGTACTGAATTTGGTGGTGGTTTGGCGGGCTGAGCGGAAAGCTTGTGCGAGCTCGGCGGTCGGCCGGCACCGGAGCACGAGGCGAAAGATTGAAGAAGGCGGCTCCCGGGTACGTCTCGGCAGCATAGAAGGACCAGTCATCATTGCCAAGTCCATCGAGGACAAGAACACTGGTTTGCGCGCTGGTGACCGAGGAGCCGAGCGGAGGCGCCGTCGCCCCAATCAGCTGCTCACGCACAGGAGAGAACATCACATGTCCAAAAGTGAGCCATTTGCTGACCGTCATGGAGCCGATGCGGAGGTTCACCTGGTCCAGCGGGGAATCGGAGATGGAGCTATCCGACGAGATACGCGACTGGTTGCTGCTTGCAGTGCTTGGGCGAGCGCGGCAAGATGGGCCGGCAGCGTTTGCAGCAAAGGGAAGAGCCGGAATTGGCCGCGTTGGAGCTGGTGTTGGCGCCGGAACAGATCCCAGGTCGGGCTTCGGGGCAAAGATCTCCCGTAGCCGCTCTGTCATATCAACGCTTCCCGTGCTTGATGCTTGTGTAAGACGCGTGTCATCAACAGGTGCCGTCGTCGGAGGGGCCAGCGACAAGTTATACGTTTCGAGATGGAAGGGAGAGCCCCGGGAGGACGTGCTCGACTGCGGAATACAGCCTTGTTCATCGTCGTAAATCTCATCGTAGACGGTGATAGAGCTCGGGATGGCAAGGGAAATAGGCCTGACAACTGTTGGACTAGCCAAGCCCAGTAAATCGTTGTATTCGTCCCACACTTCATCGTCAATAAAGGGAGCAGCTTCCATCGGGGGCTCGGCATCGCCAGTGTTAGCATATATAGGCAAGAAGGGCCCCGAGTCAGTGGACGAGGTGCTAAACGTGGTTGCCGTGCTAGCAGTAGAGTCATGACGGGCCGAAAAGCGGATGAAGTCAGAGCTAGGCTCGATGATCATGCCGGCGCGCCCTTTCCGAAGGGGGATGCTACTGCACGGAGACTCAGTAGTGGTAGTAGCCGAAGCGGTGCTATCATTAGCTAGATCCGGGGTGCTGACGAGAGCTGAGCTTGGGCCCATGGCAAGAGCTACCGGTGCTGGCCCTGCTGGTTCTGTTGTTGTTGTTGTTGGCGTTGGCGTTGTCTCTGTCATTGCTGTCTCGTTGCGACTTGCGAGCATGGCAGCATGGAAGCTTGTGCGGTTGAACGGACGCGAAAAGCTCACAGGCGACACCAAGCTTGGGGGACTCAGCCTTTCAACGTCTAGCTTTTGTGTCGTGTCCAGGCGTATTAGAGGAGCAGAGTCCGGAAGCCGTACGTCAGCCCCACGTAGGGCGTTCCGCACGTCGTCAATGTCTGCTTTCGGGGGGGATTCGTATTCCTGCTCTGCCGCATCAATCATGTAGTACGCCACACGGCGAGAGGGCACGGGCTCAACGGTCGCCGGCAGGGGGGGTGAAGTAACTCCGGGTTCGGCAGAAACATCAGGTGTAACTTTCTCTTTGTCCTTTTCGGCATTGTGATGAGCTTTGGATGAAAAAAGATTCCATCGCCGCGGCGAGCGTGCACGCTTAAGCAGCTTCTTAGGACCGGGAGACAGCACAGGAGAAGAAGCATGAACAGTAGCAACTGGAGATTCACTGGCAGTAGTCGCAGCGATGGTATCAAGAGTCAGGGTAGAAGTATTAGGTGTTTCAGCCAAGGGCTTCTTTTTATAGTCTCGCAGCTTCCGCACTTGCAGAACCGAGTAGCCTGCAACAGCTTCGGAGTCGCTGCTATCACTCGGCCTCCGGATTCTGTACCGGCTCATCGAAGGCCCAGGCGAGCTGACAGGAGATGCAAAGCCGCCCGGTTCTGCAATCAAGCTATTATTGCTGCTCGTGCGCGAAAGCCCTGGGTCGTTATGGTTCTTGACCACTTCACCGCCGGAAATGACGACGGGCGACATGCGATCAAGGAAAAAAGAATCCATAGGCAGACTCTCTTGAGACGATGGCAGTCCACGAAAGACGCCAGTGAAGCTCCCGCTACGCTTTCGGGCAGTGCCAAACCGGCCGTAGCCTTCATGGCCCGTCCCTGCAGCAGGGCCTTTGCGTGGCAGCTTGCCACGCGAGGCCTGCGACGAACCCACCGAGTCAGCAAGTGCAGGCTTTTTTTTGCCAAAGAAGGCAAAACGTGACGATGTACCAGTAGTGATGGGGCTGGGCGTGCGCAGCTGCCGTGTCGCGGGCTCCAGAACGGGCGTAGCTTCATGGCTGGATGTATAACCTCGCTGTGTCTGGCCCCGGGGCTGGGGCTGAGTGGAGTGTGTGGTATGTGTAGCCGCTGTGCGGCGGATGCGGTCAGGCGATGACGAGATGACATCGGTATGTTTGCCCATGTTTGCCTTGGGAATGTGAATGCTATTAAGATTACTTTGGATGACAGGTTGAGACTCCTGGTGTAGGCCCAGAATGTTGGGGATGCCATCGCGGCTAGGCCGATGTGGAGGCTCAGCACGGGGGCTAGCAGCGGCGGCAGCAGGCTTTGCTGTGGAAGGGGCAAGCCTCTGGAGCTGAGTGGCGTTGGAGAGGCGACGAGCGCGTGGCGTAGAGCTAGCTGTGGGCAGGATAGGCGAAAGCCCAGCTGTGCGTTGTCTGGGGCTGCTTGTCCACGATGACTTCCTGAGTGGAGGACTCAACGGAGGACCCCGCGCAGATGAGCCTGTAGGAGCATTGCCCATGGGGCTTGCCATTGTCACGGGGCTACCCGCCGCCCTCGGCACAGCAGCACCACGAGCCGCAAAGCCCAAGGCCGAGGCGGGGCTTGGTGACAGTGCTGATATTGGGGTCGTGTCACGGCTGTTCTGGCCGCCAGCAAACGTCGGGATACTTGCTGCGCTAGCACTAGCGCTTGCAGCTACAGACCACGGCCAGGGCCCGGGCGACTCACTGAAGCGTGTACTAGGGCTGGCGCTAAGCTGGCTGCTCGCCCCAGACAGAATGCTAGGTGTTGTGGATGGCGCCAGGTCAGTAGCAAGACGCAGCGGAAGCAGGTTGACTTGGCTATCAGTCGAAGAAGTAGCGGATGGCTGGCGCACGTGGCGCGGCCAGCGATCCAGTTCGGGATATATCCGGATGCTAGTACCGGAGGTTGTATTAGACGGACTAGAAGGGCGACGGGGGGGATTTTTTGCTGCCGGAGGATTCACAGGTGAGGGGCCACGAATCCGTGAAATGTATGTTGGGGGCACGCGAGTATCAATGTGTGGTATGTCCTGAATGACGGCCGATCGCCGTTTAGTCAGTGTTCGCATTTGCGCAGGCTGTTGCGGCAAGGGCAGTTTCTGGACAGCTGGGCCTTGCTGCTGGTGTTGCAGAGAGGGCGTCAGCGCTGCGACGGAGCGTGGAGTTTCGGAAAGGTTAAAGGAAACACGACGAGTCGACTGCGGTAGTCTTGTAGACGCGGCAGCAGCAGACGGCGTTCGTCGCGGGGGCTCGCTAGTGTCTCGATGCGGACGGAGGCGAGGCATTGGCGCCGCCGTGACTGTGGTTGAAGCTGGGGTGGATGCGGCAAATCCCAGCCGGTCATTGGGGAACGCATTGGAAGTGCTGTAGATTCGGGGCATGTGGTGGTAGCGGGTCGCAGGACCGGAAGGGGCAGGTGTTGGAGAAGGCATAGTTGATATTGTGGAAAAGGAAGTGGGTGGATGACTGGATGCTGCAATAGCGTGATGGCGGATGCAACTGAGGGTCAACACACGAAAGTGAAGACAGAGGCAAAGCAAGCTCCCATGCTTGAAGAAGAGAGAGAAAAGGCGCTGAGGATGACAGAGAGCAGAAGCGGACGGAGGCAGCAAACTACTATCAAGGCAGGCCTGCACACAAGCCCCAAAATGAACCAGTAAATTGTTCACAGGCGGCTGTATAGAGCTAGATTGTCTCGATCTGTCTTACTCTGCCACGCAATACATGAAGAAGGATATGGAGTGTATGTATATATATAGATAGATGGACAGGTAGATTTGTGGTGCTGTGCGAGTAAGACCCAGCGGAGGGTGTGCCAGGATTTTTACAGCTCTTGTGCTATGCAGGCCTTACAGCTTTGCACAGTGCAGCCTGTGTCGTATCGAGGGCCGTGAGATGGTGTGATTGCATACAACGCCAGAAGAACACGGGGAGAAGAGAAGGGGAGGGGCGCACAGGACGATGCAGGCCAAGACAAGACAAACAGAGAGACGGAGAAGGAGAGAGGCGAGCAAGAACAAAGGAAAGGAGAGAGACGAAAAAGGAAAAGAAAAGAAACAGAAAACAAGACCTCGGCCGGCTTATAATCAACCAGTAGTAGGTGCTACAGATATACAATACTGGAGAACCAGAGACCTGTCTCGTCCATTAGGTGAGAATAGGAGCGAGCAGGGCCGTCTATAAGTCGGCTTGATGTGATAGAGAAAAAGGCCGGCAATTAATTGGATGCTTTTTATCGTGTTAGCCAGTCATCATCCCTCTTCTGGGGGTCAGTTCCTTGTCTATTCTTTGGGTTGTTGTGACAAGGCCCCTTGACTTGCTAATCCTAGACGAAGAGAAGAGAAGGGAAAAGAAGATTAGAAGCGAGAATCTAGCAGCAAGTAACACACCACACAATCAGCATACTTGACCAAGGCAGACAGACAGGCGGCAGACCAGACAGGAGGGGGGGCTATCAAGAGCAAAGAGTGAGTTGAGGGGGGCTTGCACCATGCATTGTGTATGCATAGTGCATGCATGCATGCATACTTGGCTGGGAGGGCTGCAGAAGAGAGAGAGGAAGCGCAGACGATGGACGATGGACAAGATAGAGGGAAAAGAAGGGGAAGAAATTTAAAAAAAGAAACATGATTTCAAAAGTCATCGCCAACTTTGACCTCTTGTCCCTGTCCCTGCCCAGCGTCGAACCAGAAAGCAAGCACTAGCAGAAAGGCTAGGCCATGCACCCAGCTTTTGTGTTGTCCATGTCCATGTCTTGTGTGAGTAAGCATTCGCTCTGCTGGCTGGCGGACTCTCACTCACTCACTCACTCACACAAACACAAACACAAACACACACACACACACATTCTCTCTCTCTCCTTCTCCTTCTCCTTCTCCTCCTCCTTCTCTCCTTCTCTCCTTCTCTTCTCCTCATCCTCCCCCGGCTCCTCCTTTGACTGGCCATTTCCACACACCAATGCACTGCTCTCAGAACAGGCGGCAAGCCAGGCCTATAATGGGCATTACAACGGGGGGTATGAAAATTACCAGTATCCACAGCACACCAGCAGCAGAAGAAGCGCAAAGCAAGGGGAAAAGCGTAACTACACGCCGCTAGGAGGCAGAGGGGGGTGTGCATATCGAGCATCAGAGCTGATATGTAGGCATGTACAACGTACAACGTAAGATAGCCCGCTCCCTCCTGGCGGCCTTCCTGTATGCTGTCTGCGTCTCTGCTGAGTCCACAATCAGTGTTTGTGGGAGGGGAGCGAGAAACGCAAGACAGCGTCTCGGAACATCTTGATGGCAAGAGGAAAAGAGAGGAAGTGCTGGGAAAACCCAGACATTGGCCATTTAGCTGACTGCCAGCTGTTCTCTGTCGAGACGGGGGGGAAGAGAAGAAAAATAATAAACAATAAACTCCGGGATTTTGCTTGAAACATGTCCGCTTGGAGAGTTTATTAGCCGTCCTTGTGATTTTGCCTCCCTATACCACTGGTATTAGGATAGCTAGGTGCTTGGCTGGCAGCACGTCAAAGCTTTTTTTTCTTCTCCCTTTTGTTTTTCCTTTTGTTTTTGGTTTTTTTGCAAAAGAAAGCAAAGGGAAAACGCCTGATTGCTCTCGTCAATGCCCCCGCTTGTTTTGTACACGTCGCGGAGGAAGAGGAAACCTGCCACTTGGTGATCCGGGATAACACAAGCAAGCGCTAGCAGGACCGCAACATAACCGCACACCAAAGCCCTCCCCTCCCCCTAACCCTTTCCTCCCCTTTCTCTTTCCTGTCTCTTACTACTCGCTGGCTAAGCAAGACAGGCCCAGCACAGACGCCCCAAGACCCGTTTATGCACGCGCCCCAAGTCCACCTCTTCGGTCCAGGGCCAGACTCGCACAAAATTAGGCATGGCATTGTCGTGCAGGGGAGAGGAGGGAGAACGACGCTTCGCTCTTTATCCTGCTCTTTGTCGTCTATCCCTCCATGCAGGTATAGCTTGCGGCCAGTATAGATGCTCCCATGCGATGCTGCTGTGCAAGTGCAGGTGACTCGGAATCCAGGTATAGCCAAGTTGTGTATTCTATTATACACGGGGAGTCTTGGGTTGTATTACATGTCGAGAGAGATTGCATAGGGGATGGAAAACACGAGGCAGTGCTTCCCTCAGCCAATATAAAAGAGGAGGAGGAGACGATGGAGACGATAATATGCAAGAGGACGAGAGCCGCGGCCCGGACGCTTAATGGGAGCGAGTACTGTATAGTAGAGATATTAGCTGTTATCGAGCCCATCGCCGTATTATTTTTTCTTTTTTTCTTTTCCGATCCAATTAAGGCCCGTCTTTCGCCTATGCCTCGACGCGGCACAACAACAGGGGCAGGAGACAGCCAATAGCCGCTCTTGATGTCCCTCTAGCAGTTTCTGCTGGTTCTTGATCAGGCCTTTGTTGTTCTGTTTCGCTGACTACTTACGCAGCCTTGTATCGATGGTTGTTGTCTTGGAGGTTGCTGGTACGTAAAATCGCAGATTGCTGTCCGCCCCTGGTTTCAAATTTTTTAGCCCCCTAACCCTAAGCAAAGCCTCGTTCTTTCTCTCATCCCTCTTCCCAGCCCGCTTATCATTTCCGCGTCAAGCTTCCTTCTATTGCTCCTTTATTTTGTGACCTTAGCTAGGCATTGGGCCTGAATGTCCTTTTGCCCCTTCATTGCTCTCTTGGACACATGCTCGTAAATAGAAACAAAAGCAGGAAACGTGATGTCCGTGTTGGGCTGTCGCGAGCTGCCCCTTTACCGCGTTGTTGGTGTTCTGCCAATGGTGTCTGCTGCCACTGCTGCCACTGCTCTGCTGCTTTATTGCATAAAAATACTACCTGCATATCTGCCTATTTCATATCTTGTCTGCCTGCCATCTTATGCATATATCCAAAACAGCAAGTAGGAGGCCTTAGTCCTCTAGCCACACTCTATTTTTACTTTGCATGAGGTTTTCTGGCTGTCACGCAGCATCGCACCTTGTACAATTCCATTGTGCCAGCACCATAGGAGCCCTCGTTAGGCCTTGACAGCGACAAGGCCTACACGCTGGGCTTGTGTGTTGCTAGTTTATCCCTGGTACCAAAGAGCTTGTGCGTGCGCATACATGTATGTTCTCCCACGATAGATACTTGCACTTGCCACCCTCCCATCAAGTGTGTCTGCGGTCACTTACAGGCCCCCCCCCGAACCACCCAATCATCCAATCATCACCACCCAGTCACCTAAATTCTTCGAGACCCGGCCTCTCTCAGCGACTAGCATCGTGCATTAGCGATATTCCCACTCACTTAACTCTGTTTCTTCTTCCGTCTCTGATCGCCGTCCCCCCTCCCCCCCTCCCCCC
>NETT01000696.1:0-10190 GCA_003449175.1 Ceratocystis smalleyi
TCCCTCCTCCTCCCCCTCCTCCACGGTTTGCTGCAGCTTTACAGAGCTGTGCCTCGATTTTGACCCTGGCTCACCAACCCGGGCTTTGGGCTCATGCTGGGCCTCGGTCTCACCCTCACCCTCGCCCTCGCCCTCGCCCTCCGCCCCAGTATCCGCAGACCCCGAAGCTGAAGCTTCCAGCTCTGCCTCCAAATCCAGTCCAGCCTCGGCTCCGGCTTTGGCCTCGCCCGTCGTCTCTCTGTCTTTGAGCAGTGCACTGCCGCCATTGCCATCATCCCCAAGTCGCGAAACTTTGCTGTCAGAGGCCGGCCCCTTGCGAACGAGGTTGGGGAAGAGGATCGAGGTCAGTGGTGGCGCATCATCATCATAGTCAGGCGGGATATCACTAAGGTCGCTCTCCAGGTATGAGTCGGCAGCATCTGACTGCGAGTGGTCGCCAAATTGGGTTGTGTAGTTGGGCCCGAGTTCTGTATCCATAAGCTCAGTGTCGCCGCCTAGTGCGGTTTGGTCAGCCTTGTTGTCTTCGTCGTCGTTGCCGCCGCGACCACCATCATCTTCCTCTTCATCGTCATCGCCATTATCACCCCTATCCACGATAGTGTCCTTCATAACAGTGTCTTCTTCCTGGATGTTTTCGGCTGCTGGTGATGGATCACGTGTGCCAGAAGAGTTCTGCCGGCTGCGAGAACGAGACTTGGTGCCTAAGCCTACTGCAGCGGTCGCATTAGGCTTGGTGTTACCGCCGGCTAGAACGTCAGCTAGGATAGTGACGATCTGCTCCGCTTTGCGAATGATATCCTGCCTGCGAGCCGCGGCTCGGCGTAATTTGGGAGCAGGAGCTACAGGGGCTTCAGGGGGCTGTGCAATAGGGGCTGCAATAGCAGTAGCCGTGGGTGCTTCACCATTATCACCGGCCTCGGTAATAGTAGCGTCTCCGTCCGTACCTTGGTATTGTTGGGGTGTGTTTGGTTCTGGAACAAGAGCCGGCAAAGGTAAAGAGGGCTTCTCCTTCTCCTTTTCCTTCTCTACAGCAGCTAAAACCTCGGGGCAGTCATTACAGCATGCCGAAAAGACACGGGAAAAGGCATCGACAATCAAGTCGTCGATTCCTCCGGCTTTCAGAAGACCGGCGTTAAGCTTGCGGAGTTCAACAGAATCTTTTAGACAAGCCATAGGGGGTACCAGGCTGGGCTGGCTCCCATTTTGGCCCGTCGCCTGATCATCGCTAGAACAAGCTACTGCCGCTTCGGCGGCCCATTTTATGATGATCTCGGCCACCTTGTCCAGTTGGTCCACAGTCCACGTTTTAAAGGGCTCTTCTTCAGTCAAAGGCGGGATTTTGTAAGCCTTGCGAAGGACGCGCATGTGCTCCATGCAGCACATTTGCCAAAGCTCAGTGAAATGGTAAAAGTCAGTTCCCTTTTTGCGGATGCGACGAAGAATAAGCTCGAGGTTTTCGTAGTCACCCAGCACACCCAGAAGCTTTACCATGAAGCGCGTGTAGCGTTCAGTATACACGTAGTGACGGCCGGGCCGCTCGGCATCACACTTCCACACGTTCATAGCCATGGTCTTGGTGAACATGGAATCCCGCAGCACGTTGAAGGTGGCTCTGGCTTGTATGAAATCAATAACGGCACCAGCCTCCACGCTTTCTCCTAGGAGCGTGGATGCCTGGCGGATGATGAGCCGATGTTGCCAGTTACTCTTGTCTTTTTCACGCAACAGACACAGACTTCGGATGGTGTAGCTTTCCCACCAATCCTCTTGGTCGACTTCATCGTCGCCCTGAGGCAGTTCGTGGCTGGTGGTGCTGCCATTATCATCACTGTTGTTACTATTGTTGTTGTTTGCGGTAGTGGTGGTAGTGTTTTCGTCGTCTTCGTCGTCTTCGCTGTTTTTCTGGCCGTGTAGTGGAACTCCAAAAGGCTGTTTGGATAATATGGACGCTGCATGAATTGGTGACATGTCACCACGAGATACTAGCTTCATGGCCACAGATAGGATCTTGTAGTGAGGCTCAAGAACCGGCGCACTGCGGCTGCTCTTGGTCCGCGCGGATACAACAGCTACAGACTTTTGTAGCGCTTTCAAGACCATGGCTACAGTCGGGCGAGTGGTAGGCATGCCGCCATCACTACTGCTGCTTTTGCCTCGAATGTCCTCATCAGTAGCCTGGTACATCTTCCACAGGCACTTGGCGTACATGTAATGGCTCTTCCAATCTTGAGGTCTAAGCATTATAGCACGCCTAAACATTTGCCCGGCAAACTTCCACACCTTGTATGGCGTCATTTCTTCATGGGCCTGCTTCTGGAACGTATCATAGCTGGAGAGCTCAATAAAGAAGCGCTGACAGTCGGCGTGGCGGAAAACATCCATTGCAAAGGGCTCTCGGGACGATGAGTAAAGGCGGTAGCCGAAGCAGTAATAGAGATCGAAGATGGTGTCAATGTCAACACCTTGCAGATTCCTCCTGTCTTTGTCGTCGGCTAGCATACCTAGGCCCTTTTCCTGGCGCTGCTTCATGTACGACACAAGCCAGGACCGCTCTGTCCACGAGTAGGAAAGTGCGAGGGTGTAGCAGTGAATAGCCTGTCGCTGCAGTTTGACGAGATCAGCTCGGTCGCGATTCATCCGGTCAGCTGTCCAAAGCACGGCCTCGTCTAGCTCGTAATCAAAGCACTGCGCGATGCGAAGCCAACAATCCCATCTATCAGGCACAAACTGCAGTTGCTGGCGGAAATATGTAGTGGCAATGCGGAGGTCATCGATAGCCCCAGGGGTCTGTCGCTTCATAAGCTCAAGTGAAGTGAAGCGTGTAAAGGCCATCATGCCCAAAAGATGATACCAACCATGGCGTGCCAAAACCCAATCGGGCGTCGACTTGACAGTCACGGCATTAAGCATTAGAGCGCCGTTTTCAGCTTGATAGAGAGGCAGTGCCAAGATGGGCCGCTTCATGAATTCGGTATAGTTGCGGATGTTGTGAATCATAGCTGGCAGAGCCTTACTTTGCCCCATGGCTTTTTGCAACTGTTCAATAGCGCCCTTGAGATCACTGCGAAGAAGATCTTTCATAGGCATAGCTTGGGCAAGGATCATCACACGCTCAACCAGTGCCAAAGCATGTTTTCGCTCAAGTCCAATTGGAGCACAGTGATGTTCTTGCACCTCCCACAGACCCACGCCGAGACGAAGGCCGTGAAGGTCGTAGAGGACTTGCCCTAGATAATCCTCCCAGTTATCAATAGTACTGAACTTGAGGAGCTCCTGTCGCATCAATTGCAAGAAAATCTTGTTGGAAGAGCGGCAATACTTTCGGGGGCCAAGCACCTGATGAATGGCAGCGAGGTAATCGGCCAGCTCGGTCTCTGGGTTGGGAAAGATCTGCGGGTTTGTTTGGACACCAAAACGTACGAGGGCATATAGAAGACACCACAGACGCACTTGCAGGTATCGCAACTTGGTCAAAAAGGCCTGGAATGAGTTGTTGTGTGTCTTTTGCGTGATCATCCCAATACGCACCTCGTCCTCAAGCATCGCCACATTATGCAAGAAGACTATGGCCCGGGTAACGGCACCACATGAGGCCTTAAGATGATCGCCGTCGATAATCTCAAACGGGTCGCTACCATTAGTTGAGGCAGACATATTCAAGGTCATGTTGAGAGTGACGACTACCAGATCGTCAAGGAACTTGAGTGGTTTAACAAGAGCAAGAGCTCGTAACTCTGGTGCTGTCTGTCGAACAGTTGGACCTGTAATTTCGCCAACAAGCATCTCAATGCTTCGGAGATTGCATGAGAACTCTTTGGAAACGTAGTCAATGCTAGAGTATGCTTCTGCCAGTCGTGTCCACATAAAGAGCCGCACTTCAGCGTCACTGCTTTCCATAAACTTCCACAAATCCCGTAATCTTTGGCTAGCGCATTCCGTGATTGGCACCATGTTTCCTTGCGCATTCTCGGCACTTCCGTCAACGCCAGCGGTGACTGTAGAGTGCATATCAGTGTTGGCATCTTGGGTGACATCCTCATCGGCAACGCTAGACAGTAATTGTGGAATAGACGTGGTAGGCGCATCATCGGAGTCCAGAGGGATAGTCACTGCCACTGTTTGTGGGTTTAGAACAGGCTCAAGACTCTCAATCACATGTACCGGGTCCTTCATCTCGTCCCGGAATATGCTGAGAAAAAAGTCCATGGTCGTGAGCTTAGAAATCTCGCGATCAGCTGCTGCTCCAGACATTGGACCCAGGAAGGTGTTGTTCGGGAGATCACACCCAGCTAAGCCATTGTCGACAAACAGATCGCGTAGCTCTGTCCAGCTAGCTAAAATGTGATCGCGGTTAGTGCTTTCAGTAGTCAAAGCCAGGGTGGCCACAGATACCCACACCAAGCGAACCGTGAGGGGATCCTTGTGGGCTTCACGAACCGGGCTATCCAGACAAAGACCACTGCAAAGGCTCTGCCAGCGAGAAACCCGAATTCCAACCTCGGCACGCCGTTCATCCGATGTTACAGCCCCGGCACGTACCAGAGCCCCGTAAACTTCGACATGGAGTTCGAGCAACATTTGAGCTACAGCACGGGCTTGCGTCCAGGCCGCGCTCCCAGCAATAGGCCCCCGGCCACTAGCCCCGCTAGCGACTACACTCGTACTCGCACACTCTGTTGTAATTCGCTCATAGAGTGGACCGTCAACACGGCTAATTAGCTGTACCACAGTATTCTTCAAGGCATCGGGCCACTGCTGGGTGAGATAGGTGGCGCTTATGCGTTTTAGCCATTCAAACACCATGTCAGAACAGCACCACCATTCATCGTTAACCCGCTGCTGGAAGGATGCCAGCCCTTTTTTCTCCTGAAATACCATGGGCTGTGTTTGTTGAGGTGCGCTAGATTTCGAGTACTCAAGAAAGGATGAAAGGCTAAGAGTCATGTTTTTTTTGTTAATCATAAAACGCACAGCGTCTTCTTTGTACGTGAGAAGCATAGCCTGAAGCTCGTCGACAACTGGATTAGATATCTTGGTAGACCGGTCTTCAGAAGCACACACTTCAATCATCTCGTTGAGCTGGTCCATGGTGTCCTTTTCCGTTACGCCAAGATTTTCCAGAATGTTCTTGGTCATGTTGAACAGGTTCTTATCAGCAGCCTGTATTGGCGCCAGCTGGGCAGCAATTCGCGTAGAAGGGTCTTCAATCTCCTCTACAGTTTCTCGCCTTCTGGTGCGTTTACTACGCTTTTCCAACATTGTTTCCTCTCTATGTTCAGCGACACCTGCAACAGATTGGGAGCGTTTCCTTGAAGTTCCGTTGTTGGCGGATGTATCGCGGGTTTCCTCTGATTTTTCATGTTGCTGTGGCGGGATGTTGGTAGCATCGGTAATGATAGCGGCAGGATCTGAGGATGGGTTAAGATCATCGTTACTGCCCTCAGGGGCCTCAACCGTGGCCATAACACCGGCGGTATTAACATTTGCCTGTGTTTGTGAGAGCAAGGTCAGGGATGCTCCTGCCTCGTCTTTGCCCGAATCAGGTGTCGTTTGAGGAGAGTCACTAAGCATCTCATCCATGGCTGCGTCATCTGACAAGTCATGCAGCTCCTCTATGTTGTGCAGGTCTTCCAGTTCCTCCAAGTCTTCGAAGGAAAATGTAATGCGGCTCGCCGTTGGGCCATATGTGCTCCAGTAGACCAAGAGAGCTATGCCAATATTTGTCCACGATGTCTTGGCAACTGCAACTACGTGCTCGTTAGCTGTGGCTGGAGTTTTTAGAGCGCTCTTTGTTTCTGTTTCGGCTTCGGTTTCTGGTGCTTGGTTAATACCAGCAGGCTCAGAAAGACCCGGAAGAAAAGGGATAGGGTCAAGGGACTTTTGTAGAAGTGCTGATATTCGAGTTCTCAGCCACGGCGCCATGATGGGATGTGATACTGCCATCTCATCGCCCAGCTTCGCGAGATGGTCCTTGAGCTGTTGACCAGCAAGGCTTTCTGCTATTGACGGCGGTTCTACATCCACCACAGCCGGATCATCATCCATTTCAATTGCAGATTCAAGACAGTAACGAACAGTTCTGGCGCTCTGGAGATATGCGGCTACTCGTGCAGTCCTGCGCCAGAGTTCAGCGTCTGACGGGTCGCGATCTAAGGCGGCAGTGAAGTCAGCTAAGCATAGCTGGGCCTGTTTTATAGTTTCCGGGCGCGCAAAAAAGGCTACGCGGGGAACTGCGGCAATTTTAGCTTCGTGGCGTATCTTGTCAAGATGAAACTGGCCGCGGTTCTTGTGCGCCAAGTACAGAGCCTGAGGGAGACTTGTGCCTGTTCCATCAGAGTCCACGACCGCGAGGTCCAGAAAGGACGGCTGGTCGGGCCGCCGCTCGGCTCTTTCGTACTCAGTAGCGGCTTCGGGGTAGTTGAATATCTCGGATTTAAAAAGATCATCGTATGCGTCGGCAGCGGCCGCAAACGAGTCTGGGCCCTGGGCGTGGAGCTTGAGGGCATACTGGAAGAGCTTCAGAGCATCGTCGACCTAAAAACAGTCAACATCTGTGAGACGACTTCTCGAGGAGAGCGTTGAGAAAGGAAGGGGTAAGCAGGCAGCAGAGGCGGGCGGTATATCAGCAACGCACGCAACTCAACGCCCATTCTATGATACGACAACTTGACGTACATGGAGCTCGCGAATAGTTTCTAGTTCGTTTTCAACGGTCTCTTCGATCTCGATGTTGATTGCTTGGAAGGCTGGCTGTTGCGCAGAGGGGAAACCAAATAATGTCAGTGTTCTACTCGGAATAGCGAAAGCAGAGAAGAGAGCTGCAAACAGGATATATTCACAAACCATGGTTAGGGAAGTACAGTTGAGGCCGGAGCTGTAGGTGTAGCTGCAGATGAAGCTGTACGATAATGGCGATTGAAGTGGCGATCAAGACAGGAGGATAAAGACAGTGACGCCTAGCCTAAGAGCAGCCAGCAGCTATGCAGGTCGCATATGAAGGAAGATCTTGTACGTCAAGTTGAAGGTGTGATTTTCCTTGCGACCATGAGAACTAGGGTAGACTTGGCAGGCACAAAAACAGACAAGTGAACAGAAAAGATAGACTGAGAAATTATGGGCGGTGCGAGGCTTTACTGGTACAAAAGTCAATTGCAAGATGACGATACATAAAGGCGCGGATAGAGCATGCAATGTAGCTGGAATTGCGTTGTCTCAACCTTCACGATTCTACAGCACATGTATTTTTCACCCACCTTCCCCTATGACAGCCAGGACGCGACTTGCTATGGTGCAACTAGGTACAAGGCTGTAAGTGGATGGTGGATTTGTGCCTGTGGCGCGCACATAAGGCTGAGGTGTGGCGCCCGGAAACAAACGACGGCTTGATTGGTGGACTAGTACAGAGCGCATAGCTTCAGCCTTGTTTATCCACACCAGCCCAGCCCGCTTTTTGATGCCAGCTTTCTTCTTGTTCATGTACCAGAAGAGACAAGATTGAACGAGCCAAACTCTGTTCTGCGTGCTTGTGTTTGTGTTTCTCTGTGGCATTGCTTTGTGTTTCTCCTTTCAGGTCTTCTTGACTGCAGCTTCCTCCACCCCGCCTAGCCCGTCATACGTTACAGTTGATAGATCGCTTCTACCATTAAGCTTCCAATATAAGCTGTCTGTTGAGCTGTCCGTTGGGCTGTCTGTTGAGCTGTCTGTCGAGCTGTCTGTCGAGCTGTCTGTCGAGCTGTCTGTCGAGCTGTCTGTCGAGCCTCGTTCAGCTGCGCCGCGCTCGTGCCTGCAACAGCTCAAAACTTCCATCCGTGTTCCGCGTTAGCCTGCAATCTTGCGCAGCGAAATACTAACATTCTACTCTTGGCACTCAGCCCAAGGGTTTCGCCCATTCCCAACCGACCCTTAAACCACCACGACCCAGTGTATCTGCCTTCCGCCTTCCTGTCTGCCGTCTCCGGCCTCTCCTGTTGCCCCGCCTAGTCCAAGAACCAGCCAGCCCCAATTGCCGGCCAGACGCTCGGCCCGTCAAAGACACACGCCGCTTCTTTCGCACCTGCGCTATTACTTAAAGCCACATTTTGTGCTCCTTACAATGGGCGTTGTACCAGCCGTTCCAGAGTCAGTCTCCCCTCCCCATACAAAGCGGCTGAACCACAACACGGTGATCAAACAGAACACTAACAACAACTTCTCTCCCGCTCAACCCTCCCTCCAGGCTGACCGAAGAGGCTCTCCACGAGTCTGTCGAATCCAGAACAGAATCGCTTGTGTCCCTACGTGAACTTGGCCCGCCTGACCTGGTGCATCTAGTGCGCCAGGGCGTCCGCAATCCCGGAAAACACATCGGCATCTACCATCATGTTACCGGTGTTGATGCCTCGTCATCAGCTAGTTTAGCAGCATACATCAACACACTGACGTACAAAGAGAGCGGCTCGCAGTCGCAGTCGCAGACCAAGATAGCCGAAGGCCTTTATTCGTACGTATACTCCCATGCATTGCATTCTTTCATCCCTTGTTCAGCTTCACAAACTACCCCTCCTTTCCCCAGCCGCCGGCATCAAACACATATGTCGCATGTGTGACAATCATGCGATGCAGAGCATGCACTAACTCTACCTGGGCGGCTTCCAGATGCTACAATGCCTTTTCTCGGGTGGACATGCGTGTCCATGTTGCTATTCCCGGTGGTGTAGATAGCTATTGTGTTGATGAAAGAGGGGAAAAACGGAAAACCACGGACGAAATGTGGCTAGAAACCTACCTATGCAGCGTGCTACGCGCCTACTTTTATGCAGATGATGGCACCGGCGAAGTAACACGCAAAATCATGGGCGTTCGACGCTTCAATCCCGTAACCAACACTGAAACTGAGCATCGCTTCCTTAATGCTGCTGAGCAGCTGTTTTTCAGAGGTAAGCAACATGACCTTCGTCCATCTGCTATTGCAATACACAACGGAAAATCCATGCTCAAACTCACATGCTAACTGGGCTGTTTTTTTTTTTTTTCTCTCTTAGGCTGGCAACTTGGCTCCGATTCAGTTGTCCAAGTCCCCAATATCGTCTCGAACCACCTTACCACTGGCCTCTTAAAATACTTCCACACCACAGGACGCTACACCTCTGGTATCAATCTATTTGAAAAATTACGATCGCACAACGTAGAAGTTGCCTCACTTCTAGCAAAGGTTCTTTTCATGGGTAACGAAGAGGTCAAGGGCATCAGAGTTCTCCATCAGGCCTTGAAAGAGAGCCCAATGGACTATGTGATGCTTGACACGCAAGCCGAATTCCTTCTGCAGAAGGCCCTTAAGTCCGAAACCCCTGAGCTAAAGGCAGAACGCTTGCACATGGCACTAGCTTGTGCTGATAGAAGCACTATCGCTGCCCCCAGCGAGTTTGGCACATGGGCCCGCCTTGCTCAAATCTATGTCGCCATGGAAGATTGGGAACATGCACTTGCTATCCTGAACTCATGCCCAATGTTTACATATCAAGACAAGGATGCACCTCTAATGCCAGAGCCCAAGGATGTTTTTCTTCCTGTCCTTGCAGATAGTAGACTTGATGAAATCGACAATGAGAATGAGCAGCGGTTTGACCAAATCGATCCCAGCCTTCTCAACTTGCGCGCCGCCACGTACAAGGGCACCTTCAAGGAAGCTTACAAGATCCTCACCGAGATGACATCCCAAATCGGGTGGGACCAGTTGCTCAAAATCCGTAGCACTGTTTTTGTGATGGAAGATGAGTACCGCACAGAAAAAAAAGAGGCAGCGACGCCCAGTCAGCCCCATACCCGAAATCCAAGCACAGATGGTCTACGTGGGAGCAAAGACGGACAAGAAAACTCGGATACTGAGTCTGGCGTGGAAGAAACTATCGAACGGTTAGATGGCGAAGATCCTGTTGATGAGTCGATTGTAGAAGACTTTGCTGCTGCTGCTGCCGAGCACAGTAATGAGAAGTCCGAGATTGCACCAGATGTTGATTCCGGCCTAGACACCACAAGTCCAAATTCAGCTCTAGATGCTGGTTCGACAGATGAGGCAGACATCAAGTCGAATGATGTGTCAAGCAATGTTGAAAAGCCATCAATTGCTATCAATGGCGTGGATGACAAGGTATGTTCTAGATGTTCTAGAGCCCCTTCCCCTCCCTTCCGTTCCCCTCCCCCTCCCCCCCCCC
>NETT01000697.1:0-10182 GCA_003449175.1 Ceratocystis smalleyi
CCCCGTTGCCCGATAGAGTCGCTTGATGCTAAATGCTTCGCGCGGGCCAATTCTCACTTCGCCTTGATCCCCAAGTCAATCAGACGTCTTCGGCAAGATGTCGTGACTCGTCGATGCTGCAAAGCACCGAGTGCCTTACTGGCCATTGCGACTACGTACTCTCATGCTGGCCCCGCAACTGCAATGCTAACTACCCAGCTTCACACAGACACGTCATGCTTATCTTCAGCACTCTGCTGTATATGTTCCAGTTTATCAAGTTCAACACCTCTGGCGGCTTCGCACGATTCACCTACCGTGTTGGTTTCCTATCAGCCATCCTGACTTATGGCATCGTTGTGTATAAGAGCTTTATGGCTCGTCAGAAACTTGGCTCGCGTGCCCCCAGTGGCATCATGACTATTGTTGGCGACGAAAACGTGCAGTATATGGGTAAGTTGCACTACGCAGCAGGACGAACGCCCATCTCTGATTGGATATTGACTATGTATTCTTTGTAGTCATGTCGGTCGTGTGGTTCTTGATGCCCCACTTCACCTTGGCCCTTCTGCCCTACTTTGTCTACTCGGTCTTCCACGTTGCCACCTACTTGCGCACCAACATCCTGCCTACCATCTACCCTCCCACCATTACCACCTCGTCGGACAGCACTCCCGGCTCCAAAGTCCAGCACAACCCTGCTGCGGAGCGTTACATCTCCATGTTGAGATCGTTCGTCAACTCGCACTACGATGCTTCTATGGCTCTGGTTGCTCGCTTTGAGATTGCCCTATGGGTTGAGCTGGCTTTCTATGCCCTCTTCTTCCGCCGGTGGTCATGGGTGCTCATCACCGTGTACACTGCTTTCGTGCGCGTCCGTTACAGCCAGAGCATGCACCTTCAGACTCTGTTCACTTCACTGAGCACCCAGATTGACTCCAAGATGGCCTACCAGGGCACTCCCCCCGGTGTTCGCCAGGGCTGGGAGACTGCCAAGTCGGTGACCAAGCAGTTCTACGCTGCTACCGATATCAACAAGTACATCGGCGGTGCTTCTGCTCCCAAGAAGTCGTCGTAAACCGTTGTATCGATTGTGGAAGAAGCAAATCGAATCAAGCCATATCGCATGTCTTGGAAAGTCCAGGCTTAACACACGGACATGTCTTAAATTAGAGCCCGGGCAAGCGTACGTACCCAAAATTACATGAAGAGGATCATATCATAGTTGCGGCAGAGGTAGAGCTAGAGAAGGAGCGGAATAAGATCTTTTTTCTTGTTATATATAAATTTTTGAGCATGATGTAGAATCTATCTAGCTTCTAAGGATGAGCCATCACACAGCGCAGCGGTGGAAGTGAGAACATTCGTATCGGACATGTAGTATGTAGCCAGAGTCCCTGGTCCAAGTCCTAGAATGCTGCTATCCAGACAAGAGCTATGGCAGGGCAGCAAAGCCGCATGCTACGCATCCGGCAACACGATACGATACAGGGAAGGGCCACGGGAGAGAGAGGCTGGAGGCCATGGAAAAGTATAGAATTAAGGGATGTTATGCTTCATGTTACGTATTCGCGAGTAGCCTAGCTGGTCTTACCCATCTGGAGCCTCACCTACCTAGTTGTAGGTGGCGGGCGCAAAAGCATTCCGGCGGTAGGCTCTTGCTTTCTTTCCTTCGTGACCCAGTTGGTGTTGGTGTCGAGGAGAACAGAACAGGTAGGATCGGCCTTGGGTTTTCGAGAGAGTAGCTCGTTAATAGGCTGGACGCCATAAGAAGTGTATTTTCTGTAGATATAGACAGCGTTGCCAGCAGTAGGAGTCCAGGTTGTTACTGCAGTAGATACGGTGGTGCGAGGCGAGGGCTAGGGCTACAGATCCGGGATGTAGCACAAAGGTGAAGATCAAACAATAGAGGAATGCATGTTCTTGGGATGGGTTGTTGGTTGGGCTGCTATCCGCCTCCGGTTTTTTATAGCCAAGGGAAATCAGACAAGCAAGAGGATGATCAAGATTGTAGGGAAAGGGGGAAGATGCATGGTTTACTTGAGCTAATATTTTGCTATGTTGTTAGCCTTAGGCCAAGCTATTACATTAGATAGGAGGCCTGTGATATGCTGTACTGGAGCCCTCATTGTTCCTTTTGGACAGCCCCATCCTTTAAGCACGCTCTCCCTGTGATTTCGAAATGCTCGCTCTTTTTTTTCTTTTTCCTTTTTGCAGTAATAGAAAACAGGATGATGGGGACGAAAGCTGTGGCTGTGAGGTGGGCCAGATAATCAATGCGGCGAGCAAGCGGAGAAGACCAAGCTGGAGGGAGGGTGGCCCGCTGGATAGGTAATCGTCGCTCAACAGCTAATTTTCGCTTCAAGTACCAGATCTAACATGCGCTTGTATGTGTGGATACATGTAGGGTATGCCAACACACACACACACACACACACATCACGGGAAGCTTTGGGCTTTCTTTTGGGGCCCTGTGCTGCAAAGTCCCTGATTACAAGGTAATCAATTGATGGCGCGCAATCCCGCAAACTTGGGTGTGTTAAGCTACTACATAATATTGATGTACATACATACGTGTGTAGCACTATTGGCCACTCAATATGCGAGCTGAATGTGCGCGATTATGTACCGAGGCGCTTGCTACCTTTGCGAAGACAGCAACCAACTAATGATCCCCATGCAGCCGGGATAAGCAGTGAAAGACTAAAGCTAGGCCACTTAATCCCGCTTCAGGGCGGGCTATGGCAAACATGCCATGCTGTCTGCCGGCAGCTCGTCTCTTATTGCCTTTGTTTCTTAATAATCAGTACCAAGTACTGCACTTCACTTAGAGTTGAAGATGCAGCTACATACGCATGTCAGATCGATAATTCAAAAAAGTACGTACCTTGGCAGCATCATATCGATACCTTTTCTGGCAGTTGCTACTTACCACGAAGCATAAGTGCCCCCCTTAATGGCAGCATACGATGGCAATACCGCAGTCCACGGCAATTTCCTTTGGTGGCGGGCGGCCTGTCCCTTCTCAACCCACCCAACTTGGATCATGCTCAGGTTGGAAGTTGCTCCAAGTTGCTCCTAGAGGCCTCCCCTACGCCGATGGGCTACCTGCCACTTACCACTTCTTGTTCCCACATAGCTCGGTGCTTTAAAATTCCTTCCCTTCTTCTTTTCATCTTCCACAATTGATCGCCACCTACATATTTTTGTCTTTCAATTTATTCTCTTGAATTGCTTCCAATAGCATTGCATTGAGTCCCTAGAAAACGGCCGTGCACATTTCCTTTTTTGCTGCTCCGTCCAGGGCCCGGTTATTTGGACTACTGCCGACTCGCTGCATCGGCCGGCTCAACTGGAGTCTATTGAGTGCACTTGCAAACAGGCTCTTTCTCTCCGATATAGTTTCGCCTTGCTTACGGACATCAAGATCCCCCCTTCGATCTACAGACCCTGCTATTGAGTAACCAGTAGAAGAAACCCAAGGGACAGGACAAGACTACTACGGCTTACACGATAAGACGCTCACGCCCTTCTCGTCTTTTCCTCCACCCCCACGCCGTCAATTCTCGGCCCAATCCTTGGGAGTCGTCGTCTTTAGCACGGCAGAATCTTGTTGCTCCCCCGGTTCTTGTTTCTGCGAGAGACTCTAAACTTCGATATATGAGCACACCATCTCCTGTCTCAATTCAAAGCCCTGTTTCACATTCAGCTTTGTCAACATCCCCAACTTCGGCCTCGGCTGCCCAGCCTATCACGCATACTCAAGGCCACGCCCAGCAGCATCGCGTCGACCCTCACATCCCATCTCGGTCTTATCCTGAATCACACACTCACACCGGAGTACAGCCTAGAGCTGCATCTGCAGCTTTGGCGCTTGGTCCTGTTTCTTTTTTTAGTCGCGGCTGGGCTGCCTTTGAACAGACTGCCACGTTTATCCTGACCCACCTAGAGCTCACACGGAGCATGGCTCCATTCCTGCGGAGAGTCGTAGCTGGCCCGCGTGTTATGCACGAAGAGTCCGGCTTAGATCTTTGCTATGTAACACCCCAGCTTCTAGTAACGTAGGTTTTCTTCCAAGCATACTGCTTTGAGGGCAACTTGAGTCGCTTCTAACATAACACCGCAGTTCCGGCCCCGCCCAGGACGTGTTCAAGAGCTTGTACCGGACCCCTCTCTCCCAGCTACTAGCCTTTCTCAAGTCACGGCACCATGACAATTGGGCTATATGGGAATTTCGTGCTGAGGGCACCGGCTATCCAGATGAGGCCGTCGAAAACCGCATCCATCACTACCCTTGGCCCGACCATCAACCTCCGCCTTTCAGACTCATCCCATTGATGATGGCTAGTATGAGGAACTGGCTCAAGGAGGGTTGTAGAGAAGCTACAGATACAAACACTGTGGAGTCTACTGGTCTTCTAAAGTCTGATCTTCCAGATGATTGCCCAGCTGCCAATGGGCGCGTGGTTGTTATTCACTGCAAAGCAGGCAAAGGCCGCAGCGGCAGTGCGGCCTGCAGCTATCTCATATCTGAGTGTGGCTGGGATGTGCGGCAAGCTCTCGACCGATTTACATCTCGAAGGATGAAGGCCGGCTATGGTGAAGGGGTTTCTATCCCCAGTCAGCTCCGATGGATTGACTATGTCGATAGATGGACTCGCGGCGGCAAAAAGTACACGGACCGGGCCATTGAGATTCTTGAGATTCGGACGTGGGGCTTGAAGCCTGGCGTCAAACTTGAAGTCAAATCCTATGCTAATGGAGGCAAAGAGATAAAGGTTGTCCATCGCTTTAAGAGGGACGAGCGAGTAGTCGTTGATCATCTTGAAAGAGACGACAAAGCCGGCTTCCGCCCCAAGCCTTCTCTCGACGGGTCTGCGAGATCTCACGTCATCCCGCGGACAAGCCATCCGGGTGGTAGCAGTGCCACGGCCTGGCAAGAATACAACCAAAAGACTAGCGGAACGTGGTTTGGCGCCGCCTTTGGCAACTTCAGCTTTTTCCAGGCCCTTGCGTCTTCCTTTACTTCCAAGTCTGAGAGTGCCAGCATTATATCATCGCCAGGCGACTCCATTATTAGCCAAGCCAGCCAGGCCGACAGCCGGTCATCCGCTGAAGACAAAGCCCGACAGAACGGACCAGCAGTGATATTCAGGCCAGAGACGCCAATTCGGATTGCCAACAATGACGTCCAGGTTTCTCTGGAGCGACGAAGCTTCTCTCCATCGCCTCTTCCTTTCAATGCCATGACGTCACTGGCATACGCTTGGTTCAATGCCTTTTTTGAAGGAGATGGCGAGAGTGGTGTGTTTGAAGTTCCCTGGGAGGCTATGGATGGAGTGCGTGGATCTTCAGCCAAGGGTAGCCGCGCACTGGACCGGATGGAGGTTGTCTGGAGGGTGGCACGCGATGGCGATGTCTCGATTATGTCTGAGAGCATTGAGGAGCCAGCCATGGGTGAAAAGGTGCCTGAAATGGAGCCTGCCACATGGTCTAGTACGGTTGACTCAGAGATTAAGCTGGCTACCGGAATTACGGCGGAGCTTGTGGATCCTCTGCGGAGTGTCAAAACTGCCGACACTGACGGAAAGTTGCTGAAAGAAATCAGCGTGGTCAACCCGTGAAGAATAAAATAAATAGAGGGAAGGAAGCTGAGGGACGAGGCGGGCGTGCTATAGATACTTGATGGTGCCGGGGCACTGTGTGGGTATGAAACAGCATGTTACAACAGGAGATGTACTTTATGGTAAGAACTAATGAGCAATGAGTATTTCCATGTATACTTGAGCAGACTATTCGTCGACTAGACTATTTGCATGCTCATGTAAAAGCCCGCCCCCCCGGCACACCAGGCTGAATACTCTGATTACAACCCACACTGTAGCAATACAGTCTGATTAGTTGTCTCTCTTGCTTCATCCCTCGCTGTCCTGCTCGTATATAAATACGTATTTTGGTGATACGCTGACGGCCCTAAACATGAACTTTCAAACAAAGAGGTACGTTAACGAGAAACCCCGGAGACAGTCTTCCTGGTCAGTCCCAAAAGTATAGCCAAGTCTCCTTTGATAATTATAATTATTTCTATCTAAGACAAAGGGCTCGCGCACAGCCGCATGTCCAAACCGGCCAGCCAGCACCGGGTCGTCACATTCTAGTTATGACCCTGGCTATGCCCGCCAGTGTGTATCGCATACATCTCAACAGGTGGGTTCATCTGCTGCTGAGCATGCGACGGCAACTCTGAAACATCTGAGGGCACGGCCATAGGTGGCGGTGGAGTAGACGAGTGCATTACAACCGACGAGCTAACAGGTGAGACTGAAGACATAGGGGGTGCAGGAGGGGACACAGGGTCGGCGGCGGCGGGCACACTGTACACAGGTGGGGGAGCAGCAGCGGCCACCTGGATCTGTTTTTCGGGCTGTTGAGGGCCCTCCACGTATTGCTGGGCTTCGACAGCCGAAGGGCCAGTGGCCATGGTAGTGGCTACAGTATTACGGCTGTCAGAGTAAGTCTTGAGGAACCAGATGGAGACAACGAGATACAGGATCCTAGAGTTTAAGCAACATAGTTAGCCACACAAGATTCCCGGCGGAGCTGAGTGGCGCTGAACTTACATCTGGAGAGCAGAAAGGCAGGCAATGGCGATTTCCATAGCAAGACCAGTCTTGGTGAGGACCTGGACGTACCAGCGCCTCAGAATGCTGCAGGTGCTGCTGCTGAAGATGCTCCCATCGCTGGAGCAGTCGCCAAGAGTCACGGGGTACTTGAACTGGGCGCGCTTATGGGCAACCACGGCCATAGTCACTAGCCACATCAGCGTCATGAACAGATTGACCGCGATGACGAGGTATATGTGGTAGTAGCCACGCAATGCAGGCATCTTTTCCGTAAGGACGACATAGCCAACGGCAAACCAGGTCATGATGGACTATAGGATCTTGTTAGCTTGGGCCACGCTCTAGAAACAACGCTGCGCTCGGTAGCTTGTCTGCGGTGGGCGTGTATGCGCCGAGCGTAAGACTTGAAGATGCTTACGATGGTAAGAGAGAGGCCGTTGCAATCCAGGTACAGGTCGTGCATGATTCTTGCTGACAGACCAAGAATCGGAAGCGTCAGGCCCATGATGACACTGAACACGACAACGACCCAAGCAGGCGTGTCGATAATGAGAGCGGATGCAGCAGCCACGGCTGTCCGGGCCTGCTGAGGAGGGGGCGACTGGTAGTAAGGCTGGCTAGAGGGTTCTTGCGCTGGCGGTTGGCCGGCAGCCTGTGAAGAGTGGACCGGCATAAAGGACCGAGGCATAGTCATTTTGGTAGTGTAAGTCACTGACTGTATGGGAGAAGAGCAGGGGCAGGAGCTAGAATGGAGAAGGCAAGGCCCGTGAAGAGGAGGTAGAAGCAATAGATTGAAAAAGGCCAGAGGAGGGCAAGACCAGGACTCTCAACACCGGGTGCCCGTTCTTCTTATCCTTTTTTCTGTTTTTCTCTTTTCTTTTTCTTTCTTCGCTCCTAATCTTTTCACTTCCTAGTCCTTGGCAGTGCATGCCCTATCACTTCTTACACCGTGCTTCTCTCTGGCACCTCAAAACCCCATCACTTACCAGCCAGGATACCTAGGGAAACGTCCTTAAGCTTGCCTGTAAGTTGGCTAGCGGGTGCGCATCTGTTCCGCACTGACATGTTTTCTCTTTTTTAAATGCATTTTGCCTGGCTATCCTCTGATCCCGCGCTGGGTAGCAGCTGGCGCTTCCGAGTAGTATCGCTACTATACAGTGCATGGCATCACGTACATGGTTTCCCTGATATCAGGAGTCGTTGTTGCCTCTTCTAGCCAGTGATAGAGCTGCGGTCTTTGCCCGACTACAGAGACGCGCCAATTCTACTCACACATGTGCTACTCGGGCCCCTAGCAAGGGCCCAAAAAAGGAATCAAGAACTGATATGCTCTGATGCTTTATGCATATGCGGAGACAAGTCTACATGCATTCCTGCAGCGCAGCAAGGGCCTGGTTTGTCAGTGGCGTCGATGGCGCTAAGAGACAAAAGGGGATTTGCAGGAAGCCCAGGAGAGAAAACAAGAAAGCCAAGCGTTGATGTGGTGGAAGATGTGTAGGTAGGTAGATACATGAGAAGTTGCCAGGCCAATCAGAGACCGGTCTTTTGTGTGAGAGAGGGCTTGTGCAACATAGCCAACGAGGATAGAAGCTCGCGAGAGCAGATGCACATAGCAGAGAAAGGCGCAGCAAAAACGGACCAACAACCTCGCAAAGGGGATAAGCAGCGGCGAGCAGATTGCAGGTTCAGTTCACACCATCCCCATCCCCCACCGTCAAGTCCATTTTAGGTCATGTTTTTCTACACTCGTATCGCCGCCGCCGTGCGCGGCCACAGTGCGGAAACGGTGCGTCGAGAGAAATCACCGGGAGCCACAAGTTTCCATTTTGTCTCTCGTTTATTTTTTTTTCCGTGGTCGACGCCCGACGGCCTTGGTGAGGTTCCCTTTGTCGTCTCCTCAGCAGTGAGACAAAAATCCTGCAAATTTTACGTGCCTTGGTGGAGGGCACGTTTCCCCTGACGAGAAAAGACGTCACCCAGACATGAACGAGTCTGCTTTGGCAGCCAGGTTCTAGCCCCCACGTAAGGGTATTCAACCCTAGACGCATCGCAGCCCACGAGGCTTCTTGTTTTGACAGCTGAGTTGTCAGCCATTCATTGCGCCAACCAGTTGCTTGCTCTCTACGATGACCATGCGAGGCCAGCCTGTGGAGGGCTGGCAGACAAATGACCTTTGATGCTGTCTCCGCGGTCGATGTGGTATTCCCTTGTTCGCGCGTCCCTTGCCCCCTCCTCTCATACAGCGTGCTATCAATAACGCTCGCTCAACTTGAAACGAGTACAACCTGCTTGCTGACCGTTTTCTCTTCCCCCCTTTGCTCTGGCCTCGTTCGTCGGCCCTGCCTTTTTTTCCTTTTGCTCTCGCGTCTGCGCTGTTATGATATTGCCCTAAGAACTAAACAGACACTGTACTGGCTGTGCCTGAATAGCCTTGGCTGCCTTTGCATTATATTGCGACCAAGCCACAATCCCACAGTGGCCGACCTTCAGGCCCGTCAATTGGCTCCATGGCCAAGTCTAGGCTCTTAGTCGCCGAAGGTTGCCCCCTACAGGAGGCGGCACACGAAGATGAGAAGCAGCAGCCGTCAGTTGTTACAGGGCAAGAGCCGGGGCGGTTTATGGATCTCCCCACTGAGCTTCACATCATGATTTCCAAACTGCTCATCTACCCAGATGCGCTTTCGCTGAAGCACTCCAGCAGCTACTTGTACAATCTCGTCGATACTGGCGTTTCAGTCAAGGTGCAGTGGCTGATACTACGACACAACCTGCATCTTAAGGGCCCAGATGACAAGCAATGTGATCTCCGCAGCGACCTGCAGTTCTGCAGAGGCAGCATATCGTAAGTGGCCCCTGGTGGACAAGACGGGCAAGAAATGTAATCGAGCCACTGTGAATGAATGTAGTGTGGCCTGGCATTGCTTGGCCTCGGCCTCTGTCTTTCCCTGTGTCATCCGTGCTAACCGCCTTCTGCCTGCCCCCATCTACAGCACGTTGATGCAGCACTATCGCAACCATGTTGAATGCGAGGCCCATCCTGGCATCGGTTGCATGATTTACAATACCAAGGAGTGTTTCCATCGCCGGAAGCCGGTCGAACGCGCGTGCCAGTGGCTGCATGGCGACGCACTGCGGCTTATTGTCGCTCTATTGGCGCTGTCTATGGGCTGGCTCTTGCCACTCGAAGGCTGTGGGGTTGACCGGCGGGTGCAGATGTCGGTTCGGGAGTGGATGGTGCCGTTTTCGGCTACGTGTGCGGCCGTACTTCTGGCTGATGCTGTTCAGCCGGCAAGATCGCCCTATTGGCGGCGGAGGGCCTTGTTGCAGCCGTAGTAAGAATGGCAAGTAGCACGCGCTAGACATGGCATGGTGTCAATCTATGTATGTGGCAAATGAAGTTGGGGGGTTTCATGCTTGTTTTTTATGTGTTGAATTTGACAACAAAACTCCAGTAACGCCTATCAGGTTTGTAAGAAAGTCCCGCCAATTCAAAAAGAGAATAAAAAACAGATATGTGATAGTGGCAGTGGCAGCGGCAGCAACTTTCCCGTGATCTCCCCTCTCTTTCCATCCCCCCCCC
>NETT01000699.1:0-10131 GCA_003449175.1 Ceratocystis smalleyi
CTAAACAAAGCGTTGTATGGTCTCAAACAAGCCTCACACGCATGGCGCAATAAAATAGTGGGATGTCTATCCCAGCTCGGACTCATACAATGTTCAGAGGACGAGTGCATCATGGCGGACCCAAATGGGGGGATCATGGTCTTGATCTACGTCGACGACATCGCAGTTGCAGGATCAGATAAACCGAAGATGGGGGAACTCATAACAGAACTTCCCAGGACGCTTAGGATCATAGAGATGGGGGAACTGAGGTCATTTCTAGGCATGGAAGTCACCCGATACAATGAGACCAGAAAGTTGTGGTTAACCCAAGCCGGGTATATCCAGAAAAGAAAAAAGAAATGGCTCAGGCCTTCGACATGGCTGCTTACAGGGCACGGCCTATCAATGCTCCGATCAGTTCTTCCGAGACATTGGGGCCAAAAGCGGACAAAGGAGTCAACCAATCATTCACACCCACACTGATCTATACAAGTGTTATGGCCAGATGAGACGTTTCTTCCGCCACCTTCTTTATCGCAACACATTTCAGCCCCCGCAGAAAGATATGTGGAAGCAGCGAAACGAGTAGCCAGATATCTTAGAGATACTGCCTCCCTGGGCATAGAATTCGACTCATCACATCGTGGGGGGATGGATGAGCTTTTGGTAAGTTTTGCTGACGCTGACTACGCAAACTTCTAAGACAGAAGATCAGTATCAGGCATGATATTCGTGCGTGCTGTTGGCCCGAAGCATTTAAAATCCCAAAAGCAACGAAGCATGATCACATCAACTACAGAACCAGAATATGTCGAATCTATCCCTTGTGCAAAAGAAGGCATCTAGATACACAGATTGGCAGAATAGTGTCCCGGGATGTTGGAATCCGAAAGCATCATAAAGCAACCCGTTTAAACCATCAAACTACGAGACAGCACTTTGATATATGGCGACTATCAGGGGGGTCTGATGATTGCAAACAACTTAAGAGCCAGCTCCAAAATCAAGCACATAGACATAAAGTATCATGCAATCAAGAAATGGATGCGCGAAAGAAAGAATAAACTATATCAGGTGACAGCTAAAAGAATGCTGGCCAGCGGATTTACCAAGTCACTGAGCGCTCAGAAGTTCAACATCTTTCAGTCAGACATAGACATCCCATCCCATCTATGCCTGGGGGTATAAGCAATGAGACCCCAGAATAGTGCTGAATCTGAGGGAATGTTGTCCGGGTCAGCATCGAGTAGATACGGGCTGTAGTTACGTGAGACGCGATGTGGCACAACTGAGAAAACTTAGCCATTCAATAAATCTAGTTAAGGAACGACAACCCACAACAGCACATTTGTACTTGGGCTTACAGTCACACGTTCCTTTCCAGCACGCCTGCTTCGTCATGTTCCGACACAGCCGAGAAGCATCGTAGATAGGTTTTCCCATTCCCTTCATTCGACAATGAAGTACATTTACTAAGGTAGCTGTCGCAACAACCGTGAATCCCGTAACAACTCCTTTTACATCACATTGATCAATGAGGATTCTGTACGTCTGTTAGCATTGCGCATTTGGCCGTAACAGCGGCGTTAAGCACAAGACAGTAAGTCAGCGGGCTGGTAAGGGCTCGAGTACCCATTCACGTACAGACGCACTTGAGAACACTACACAAGACCTCTAGGGCACTCTAAATCAGATCCAAGTTACGAAATGCGACTAACATGACACAACTACCGTCTTAAGCCGTCCCTCAAACTACCACATACACAAACGTTCAACATGTACTAACATAATTCTAAGATAACATTAAGTACAATGGCAGCGTCACATAGCAACAGACGATTTGACCTCGATTCGCAATAGCATCAGGTTGTTTGACGGAGCAAGTTTTGTTCAATCATGGAGGCTTTTTTTATTGAATAATCATGACCAATTTGGTTTGGGATGGGGGGTAGTTATGAAAAACCGTTTTCACATTGCTTCCCAACAAGAGGGGATATCTTCGGCGGCGCAAAGGGCAGTGTAGAAAGGCCGTTGGGAGCTCGGTATGAATGTCATAATGTCTTTCGGCCGGTACTATCCGCGTGCTATGACACAAGTTGGTGGCAGTTTCTTTCATCAAGCAAATATACACCAACTTTCGCCAACTTCAACTTCATTGCCATCTTTGCCCTTGCATTTGCAGACATTTCCATCCCATCTGCAATCGTAGTAGTCTACAGGTGTTGGCTGCTCTGCCACAGCTGCATCGCTAGTTTTTATGGGCGGTGGTAAAGCGGTGACAGTATTGCTAGCAAGAGCTAGAAGTGTAGTTACAGCCCAGAGCTTCATTATTGGCGTGCTTCGATGTTTATCGTTTGTTGAAAGGAAAAGAGATTTGGCTCACTTCGAAAGCGAAAGATTGTAAGGCCAAAACCAAGCCAAAAGAAGAGGGACCAACAGAGGCGACTAGCTGGGTGAAGTATAGAGGCAAAAAGACAAGCGGTTTCAAGTATGGCAGGAAGAAAGGCAGGGAGAGGAACAAAAGCTGCTGGATAAAACAGGATAGCTGCCAGGTTTTTGTAAGTTGAAAGAAGAAACACAGGTGGCTATCACGGAGACAGAGGACAGTATATATAAATGTCCAAATGGCTCACCATCAAAGATATACTTCCTCAACTCCCCTCCTCACCAAGTTTTCGTAAGGCTCCCATGATGGCCTCTGGGATAGGCGGCAGCTAGCTGGCTAGTGCATTACAGCTATGGGCTCTTGAGTGCCAAAGCAAAAAGAAAGCCAAGAACGATTAAATGGACTGATGCAGCACGATGTTCCCACTGCCTTCGTATACAAATCATCAGTGCATAGACGCATAGACGCATAGACGCTTCGGATCCCTTCATAAGCAGGACAAACTCATCACCCATGTAGAAGTCCCCTGCTCAGTGGAAATAGCCTGGACTAGCTAAGTGAAGAATGCAAATTCTGAACGTGCATAACACGATCACCCACAAATTGCAATTTGACTACTTATCGTCTTGACAGTTCTTAGGTTAGTGTTGTTCCCCAGATAGGAGCTACTAGCAGGAACCCACAAAGGAGAAGAGACGACGAATAACAGAATATCCGAAAGAGAAATCCAACCAAAAAGCCTCCACCATGGGGACTGTCACCTAGAGTGCAGCATACTCACAGCCGCCAATAAACCTTCAGCCCTCCCATAGCCTCATATGACGAGACGCATGCAACACTCTACAGAGCGCGGCATTGCCAGCAGGTTCCGCAGTATTGAAGCGCTTTGGCCAGCTAGAAGCCCTCATTTGAGGCAGAGGACTCGGAAAGATCGGGAGGATCTTGCAGCTGCGGCACTGCTAAATAATCTAGCCTGTATTCAAAATTAGCATTCGGCTTTCGGTTGAATAGAAGATATCTCAAGTGAAAGCAAATTTGCCATAGACCGTAGACTAGTGTTTCTATAGCCAATAGCAGGTGGTAAGCAGACGTAAGGACCGCTAGCTACACAAGTCGATGTGAAGGCAAAGGAAACGGATAAGAGGAGAAACGTAATGACCGTTGTCGCCTTGGCCAAAGATGGGCAAATATATTGTATTACTGTCCAAGTTGAGTCTCTGCCCACATCAGCTCCACTCAAGAGAAGGGAACATGAGGGCTGTATCAGAGCCAATAGGACTACACCAAGCTCATCAGACTTGAAAGTCTTACATTAAGCTGACCAATATCCGCTACAGGGTAGAAGTCTTGGGGCTCTAAAACTTGGGCTAGAACAGTCGGTGGTGGGAGCACAATAAGCGTCAGAAGCAGCAATATAGAGGTCCAAACGCTTAAGTGGCCAGGTCAAGACGATCAATATATCCAAATCAAATCAAATCAGATGGCTTACGCTGCCAACAAAATATGTCGCCGGGGACCTCGAACGCCACCACAGCAGTTTGCAGGAGACGTAGGGTTATCATGGAGTAAGAACAGGGACCAGGCATGTATGCTCCGCATGGCTGTGCGGAGTTATTAGTGCGGAGTTATTAATAGCAAGGGAGGGACTCATGGCAATGCGCAAGTCGTTCTAGAATAGTGACTAACTGCCGTAAAATAGAGCCAGTACAAAAGGAAGGATTTCAAATTTAGCCTCTAGCCAGGGTCCCCACTTCAGCAGTTCCATTAACACAAGGTACGCGATCGCTACCTGTGCCATGAAACACAGCAAGTGACATCACGCCAAACGCATAGGCTCTGTAGTTTTATCATGATCTATATCCAGGGCAGCACATGCTTTCGTGGCGCACAATACATGTTGAATGGAATGCCACACATGCCCCACTTCTTCAAAGCCAAGACCCACACCTCGTGTGGCTGAGAACTCATGAAAGGGTTGATATCCTGTCAGGCTTCAGAGAGGCCAACTAGAATACAGCAGTGTCTATATCAGACTCAATCAGTTTTTTTCAGTCTGGGACAGGACAGAGGCCGGTCGATGTCATTGGCGACTGCAATCAGCTTTCGCTCGCTCAGAAGGCTTGTAGCCAACCTAGTGTCGCATGGGCATGGATCTCTTTCAACTTTGATGAAGCCTTTGTAGCAACGAAAGGACTGCTTGATTTTGATTTAAATATATTTAACGTCTACTGAAAGGACTCCCTCATGTACTTGGTTTGGCCACAATCAAATAACGAGTCAAATATCATTCTTGCCCGTCAGGCCTACCGAAATGATCCTCAACTAAGTCTCCGACGCGCCGCAAGGATCTACGAAGCCCATTATAGTACTCTTCTTGACCGACATAATGGTAGACCCTTCCCAGGCGATATAGTCCTTAAATCACGTAAACTATCTGATCTAGAGGAACAGACTCTTATGGAGTATATCCTCGACTTGGATTCACGAGGATTTCCTCCGCGACTTCGTGGTGTGGAAGAAATGGCTAACCGACTGCTTGTCGGCCGCGACGCGTCACCTGTCGGAAAGAACTGACGAAGACCCGATCAAATGGTCGCCATCGCCTTCTGATCCTCGATAGGCAGCAAGCCACCACTCGACTGATTTTGGGGTATATTGCAAGGAAAAAAACATCATCACGCTTTGTATGCCGCCTGATTCCTCTCATATACTCCAACCTCTCGATGTAGGGTACTTTGGGCCGCTCAAGAAGGCCTACGGTCGGGAAACAGAGCATTTGATTAGACACTATACAACCCCCATTTCAGAGACCGAGTTCTTTCCAGCCCTTCAAGCCGCAATGACAGAAAGTAACATTCGAGGGGGGCTTAGAGAAGCAGGGCTTGTTCCTCTAGGCCCGGAAAGTGTGCTATCCAATCTTGATATCCAGCTACGGACTCCAACACCTGTCGAGGAGGAAGCTAGCCTTCCTGACACTTGGGCCTCGAAGCCCCCAAAGACTGTCCTTGAGGCTAGCTCTCAGTCTGAATTTCTCAAAAGACGAGTTGAAAGGCACCAAAGCAGCTCCCCGATATCTATTTTCAAGCTGTTGAGTCGCTTTCTAAGGAAACGAAGGCAATAATGCATCATATGGCGTTATTGAAGTCTGAGAACCCGGTCCTTCGACCTACGAATTAGACCCTTAGTAAGCGGCGCAGAGCAAAAAAGACACGCCTCCGTGATAGGGGAAAGATAACTCTAGATGAAGTCAGGGATTCAATTGATCAGAAGCATATTGATGCGCAGCGAGTGGCCGAATCTTTGAGAAATCGTGGTCAAGGAGGGTCGGTGCGACCGAAAGAAAGGCGTTGTAGAATATGCGGCAAGACATAACACAAGGACATGTCAGGTAGTTATTGAGGCGTCTAGTGAAGAGAATAACAATCAGTTTTGATTGATTGGATACTCTGTTGTGTTTTTATTTAATGATCTGTGTTGAGGGCTAAGGTTTATGACCGACCCCCTTGTGCAGTACGTTACTTTGATTCAACAAATGTTTTTAGGTACATTTTTTCGGATCTTCTGTCTCTCACAAGGATGCACACCTACTTCATTTATTGTTATTGTACTATTTTACGTCTACCTGTTGTTATTTCGTCGTAATGCGACGGGCACACCTGTGTATGCCTGCTTATGCACTTATCCCTGGAAAATAAAAGTAGGTAACCCCAAGGAGCCCTTATTCTTGCGCTCCAAAACAAAGACACAAACAACAACATCGGACAATGACATCATGGAGTGCGCAGTCGCAGGAGATAGCCCCTCTCAAATGCACCCTATAGAGGATTAGTCTCCGACTGGCAGTATGTAAGCAACTGTGGAGGTCTTAGACCTAGAAATGGCCAACAGCACGGAGCGCGCAGAGTTGGAGGAGGAAGAGGCCAGCTCCCTGGTGGAGCTGATGGGAACCAAGAAACCCAAGGAAGGACTCGAGAAAAGGACGAGGTACCCCAAGGGAAGCAGGTGACGAAGGAAAGAGACAACAGTGGATCAACCACTGAACGTGAGCGCAATCTCGCTATCGCCTATAAGTATATCGCCTCAGAGAAGAGGCAAGTAGAACTTGAAGGTAGCGTGTGTCTCTGGCTGGCAGAAAAAAACCCAGAGATATGCAACCAAGCCATCACAATGGTAAAGGGGGATGCCGATATAAAAATGCTCTTTCTTTTCTCTTTCCATACGCACAGAGGATTTCATCGACAAGCCACACTTCTTCTCCCTTTTCATTGAATAGTGGTGCTGTCTTGTCCGAGTCTTCATTTTGTCCTGGCCATGGGTCTTGGCCTGCTGGCTTCAGTAAATCGACATGAAAGGTTGGGTGTATTCCTTTTGGCACGTCTAGCTCATAGACCATTGGTGATATTTGCTTTATGACTTTGTATTTTGCATTAAGCCAGTCGAGCTTGCGGTTCGGTCTTCCCAGTTTCATGTTTTTTAGCTTCAGCCAGACTTCCTGTCCTGGTTGGAACATTGATGCTGCAGTTCGGTGCTTGTTCGCTTGTCGCTCCATGTTTTGCTGAGTGTCTGCTGTAACGACTTGGGCCCACTCAGTCAATTCCTGGAGTTTGGTCTTTATAGCTTCTATATCTGCTATTTTGCTGCCTTCTGCACTCTTGCTGTCTTCATCAAGCACTTGGACAGGTGCTATGTTGTATCCGTGGGTGAGGAAAAACGGGCTGACTCCATGTCTCCTAGGCTGTGGTCTGTTGTTAAGGGCTATTTGTGCTGCTGGGATCCATTTTGCCCAATCTTGTTGGTCCAGTGCGATTCTGGTGCGAAGAAATATCTGTACTTCCTGGTTTGCCCGTTCAGTTGCTCCGTCTGTTTGTGGGTGGTATGCTGTTGATAATTTTCTTTTCACCCCCAGGGTTTCACAGAATGCTTTCCATAGCTCACCTACCCACTGGGGACCTCTATCACTGACAATCCATTCAGGCGGACCATGATGCGCGTAAACGTTTCTCAAGATAGCCTCAACTACAGTAGTTGTTTTTGTGTCTTCCAGTGGTATCAGGATGACATTGCCTGTGAGTTTGCATGTGACTACCAATAGATCTGTAAATCTTCCTGGCAAGTGTGTCATGAAATCCATTGAGATTCCTTGCCATGGTCGGGATGGGACTGGAAGTGGTGTCAGGAGACCATGAACCTTTTCTCTCCAGGGCTTCGTTCTTCCACACCAATCACAATTTCTCAGTAACCGTTTGACATCTTCTATCATTTTTGGCCAGAAGAACTGTCTTCGGAGCGCCACTATTGTTGCATCTCTACCACCATGTCCTGATATGGGGTCAACGTGATGCTTCTTTAGTAATTCTCCTCTCAGAAGTTCACAGTCTGGTATCCAAATTGCATGGCGATGGTAAATGATGTTTTCCCTGACTGTACAGTCAGCTGCGTGTGCTGAGCCTGGGGGAACCAGTGATGGTGGGAATTGCGTTCTTTGCTCTATGTGTGCAGCGAGCTTTTCGTAGTTTGCATCCTTGGCTTTCGCTGCTATCCATAGTTGTCCCAAGTCTGAGTTTGCTTCAAACGGGTTTCTGTTTTCTGATCTTCTTGGTGATGATTCTTCCGTGATAGACTGTTGCATGACTGCAGTGTCTTGGGCTTCGACTGGGTCCCAGATTTCTTTCCAAAGGCGTTTGGTGCGGCTTTCATCTCTCTCCTCCTTATCGAAGAATTCGTCCTTTCGTGATAGTGCGTCTGGTACAACTGCTAGCTTGCCTGGCCGATGAATTGTAGTGAATGATGGCAGTGCCTCCAGTTCTTCTATCCACCTTATCTGTCTTTCCGATAACAGTTGTTTTGTCCTGAAGTATTCTAGGTTTTTGTGATCCGTCAGCAAGGTGAAAATTTCTACACCTCTCAGCTCTCCTCTCCATTTTCTTGCTGATTCTATGACTGCTAGGAGTTCCTTGTCGTGTATGCCATAGTTCATTTGCATTGGAGTCATTTTCCTGGAGAAGAAGGCGATTGGTCTTTTGTCTGTTTCAGGGCCTTGGCTCAGGACAGCACCTATTCCTACTCCTGATGCATCAGTTTCCAGCCACTTCTGTGCTTCTGGGTCCCAGCTTGCCAGCATGTCTCCTTTCACAAAGGCGTCCTTCAGTTTGGTAAATGCTGCTTCCTCAGTATCACCCCACCTGAAAGGAGTGTCCTTTCTTGTGAGTGCCACCAGTGGTGCTGCAGTCTCAGCGTAGTCTTTGATGAAGTCTCGGTGGTAGTTGGTAAAGCCTAGGAAGCTGCGGACTCCTTTAACTGTTGCCGGTTGTTGCCAATCTTGGATCGCTTTCACCTTTTCCGGATCCATCTCAACACCCTGTCCTGCTGTGATAATCATGCCTAAGTACTTGACCTTTTGGGTTTCGAATTCGCATTTGTCGAGGTCAAGTCTCAAACCTGCTTGCTGAAGTTTCTGCAGTACACTGCGTACCTTTTTTCTGTGGTCTTCAAGTGAATCACTCGAGTACACAATCACGTCATCAATGTATGCCGAGGCGCAACTGTCCAAGAACTCATCCAGAACATGGTTGATGAATCGTTGAAACACCGACGTTCCATTGGCAATTCCGAACGGCATGACTAGCCATTCGTATGATCCATACCGTGTGCGAAAGGCTGTTTTCCACTCGTCACCTTCTGCTATTCTTATTCTGTGGAATGCTGCTCGTACATCCAACTTGGTGAGCCATTTGGCTTGTGAGATTACTCTCAGTGTCTCTTGGATGAGGGGGATCGGGTAGCGGTCTTTCTTGAGTATAGTGTTCAATGCTCGGTAGTCAACACAGAGTCTCAACCCTCCTCCTGGCTTTTTCACAAATAAGACTGGTGCTCCTCCTGCAGAGCTGCTGGTGCGGATAAACCCCTTTTTCAACAGTGGTGTTGGATGAGCATATCAGCATTCTGTCTTCTTGGGGTGTGTAGATAGCTCCTTGTTTCTTGATCCAGGGTAGTCCAAGTATCACATCATGCTCGTTGCCAGGTACAATGTATGCAAATACATCCTTTTCTTCATGCCCTTCGATGTTGATGGACATGTGTGCTACTTCATCAACTACCCCTCTGCTCCCCATTGCTCCTTTCACTGTTCGCGCTGGGATTGATATGCGCTTTAGTTGTGCTTGACTTGCGAATGAATCTGATACCACATTGTAAGCTGATGAACCAGGGTCTATTAAAGCAGTTGTCATGATCATGTCATTGATCAGGACTTCTACCAAAAGAAGGCTGCAATCCATCATCCCTTTCCATTCCGTCAACCAAAGCTTGGTCAATTCTCCCTCTTGGTGCGCCTGCCCACGACTTTGGACAGGGCTCAGGCTTTTCTCTGCTCTTCTTCCATTGAGGTTTCCTCCACCGCTAACAGATTAGAGGCGTCAGCTGTGTGGCTTGGCGCAAGTCGATAAATGTCTGCGCCCTTAAGACCGTGGTTGATTGGACGGCTGAACTTCGCTTCCAGCACTAGGGGTTATCTAGCACACTGGACGTGTGTGACGACTCTTGGCAGCGCTTAGAATTGAGCCATTCACCTTTGCCAATTTGCATAGGCAAAGTACCTTAAGATCTCCATCATTGGCTGTCTCACAACACAAGTGGTTGATAGTACAACTATACACTAGAGGGTTCCTATAGGTTCTGCAAGTGCCCATATTGTAACAGTTGTTACATTCTAATACCATCAAAAAAGAGTATTTAAGCTGCGGTCGCCATGTTACTGCCAGTCA
>NETT01000700.1:0-10130 GCA_003449175.1 Ceratocystis smalleyi
GTTTGAACCTAGTGATTCCAGTAGACGCAAAATACATTCAAATCAAATCAAATCAACCAATCCGGCATCGTTTGATCCTAGTGATTCCAGTAGACGATAAATATATTCAAATCAAATCAAACAATACAATAAGGTTGCTAATCGAGAACAATAAGCATCTCTTATTTTTGTGCATTTAAAGACAGCCAGCCAGTGCTAACCAAGGCTTGTACTGAGACATGTAAAAAGAAAATTATAAAAAAAAGGATTAAAAAGAGAAGATAAAGACGACCAAGAGTACAAGTACAGACGGGTAGTAGCTGCGTTTCAGAAGTGCTCGCCCGAGCTCTCTTGTGTTTGAACGAAGAGGAGAGATGAGAGAAGGAGAGAGGAGCCTTCCCGGCACTTGGGATCTGTGGGTGATCGCTAGATGGCTCGTTCGTAGGTTCGTTGGGGTCTGCAGTCCTGGAAGGTCGTTCGTCGCTTGGTGCATTTGTTGGTTGCTGTCTCCCAGGTTTGGGCCTGGATCAGGGTCGGGTCGGCTAGGGTCTGTGATCGTCTACGAACCGGAGGAAAGGGGAGAGACGATATGGATGGAATGAGACGGAAACAAGGGCACCGAGATATCAGATATGCTGTATGCAGGCAAAACTACACAAGATTGCCACATGCTCACTGCGTGACCATGAAGACTATCATCTAGGCTAGCCTATAAGAGGCTTGGCCATGGAGGGAAAGGGGCCTGGCCCAGCTGGGCCTGGACTGGTGGATTTTTCTCAGGAAGGACAGACAAGGGGGAGAAGAGTTTTCCCTCTTTGGCCAGGCCAAATGTTTTCAAAGCTTGGATAGTGGTTGGCTCAATAGAGTTTTGAGGAGGGAGGGGGGGGAGAGAGGGGAGAGGATGTTTGTTTGCTCTGTGTCAACCTGGGGGACAGAGGGGGTTGAAGATGACAAGCCCGACGGATAGCCAAGACAGGCCAAACGGAGAGACGGTCATGGGAAGACCGAAGGTCGTAAGAGGCTGAGACTAGGGGTAGTTGCTGGGGTGTCTTCTGAGTATACTGTACTGGCTGTAGTGGATTGATTGTATGCCCATGCCCAGACTGTGTGGTATTACCTTGTCTCACTATGATCACGCAACTTGTAAGCTTGCTTCAACTGAGGGAGAGATGGACAAGAGGATAAGGCTGTTGCTTTTGTAGAGGATGGAGTGCAATGTAGGAGAACAGTGGCTAATGGGAGGAAGGCAGCAGGGTGTTTCTAGCGTAGCATTCAAGTTCCTGGTACTGTTGGTGGCGTAGATGTAGTTTTGCAGCTTGTAGTGACATTCCTGTGATATGGCGCGTAGTATATTTGTCGCCCAACAATAAAAACACGCCAATAAGTGTCTTCCCTCTAGCTCCTCTTGGGCTCTTCTTTGTATTGGTTGTCTGGCATTGCTATCTGTCACATTTTCACCGCTCACACAAAGAAAAAGAAAAAGAAAAAAAGAACTAAAAAGGTCCTCCTTGTTGTAGATCGGTGTTTGTTAGGGTCCCTTTTTGGCCTCCTTTTTGATTGCTATCTTGTCCCTGGTTCTAGGCTTGTTTGGGCTGTTTCCAATGCCATTTAAGGCTATCCAGTACTGATTTTAGTGCACCTACCGCCTGCCGCCTGCCGCCTACCGCCTACCCCCTACCCCCTACCCCTACTATGCTGGCCTTGTGCACTCACTAAGCCGAGCTGGGCCAGGCGAGGCTAAAGCCAAAACAAAACTAGGGTGGGTTTATTGGCTTTGAAGGGAATTGTTAGTAGGTCTGGAGCGTGATCACAGTGGCTCCCAGCGCTGTCTCTAGCTCCCTCAGGCTCTGAAAGCCCCACAACATAGCCGGGAACAAGGAGTATAGCCCTAGACGGTGCTGAAGCTTAATCATGGCCTTGCCCCCCTTCTGGCTTTGGCTTTACTTGTCTCTGTCTCTGGCCTCTCCTTTCTTCTCCTCCTTCTCCCACTATCTTTGCTCGCTCTTATGTCTCCTCGGCCCAATTCTCACCAAGTTTCCTCACCCACCCAAACGAGAATTAATAAGTCGCCATTGCCATTGCCAGCGGGCAACCAAGAAGAAGCATAAAGGAAGTTCAGAAACCATACTGTCTTTTTTCCTCTCGTTAGTTCTGTTTACGTTGAAACAGGTCCTCAGGAAAGAAAGGGAAGAGACATCAATCACGCTGGGCGTTTTTCGTCTTTTTCGTTAATTCTTTTTTAATTTTTTTGGTCTCTATCGACGAGCCTTCTTCTTCGCCTTCTTCTCATCTCTTACTAATCGGCTATTGCCCCCTTTTCTGTAAACGCCAGCGATTACGATCACGACTTTACCGAACAAGCTTCAAGTATTGGCTGCTTGTTATCTCTCCCTCGACTCGAAGCAAACAATTTTCAATCTCCTCCACCTCAACCCCTCGGCCTGCCTTGCCTCGATTTCCCTGCATCGTCCTGGTTTGGGCCTAACCAGCCGATACTTCTGTCTCACTTTGACCAGCTTTGCCTCGTCCTCTCTGATACGCACATCGCCTTTCCTTTTGTTCATCATCTCGTCACCTCTCTATCATTACGGTCTCGTCGTCACAATCAACAACTGCCGTCCCTCCCCTCTCAGATCGTTGTCCTCTTGAAAGCTCCCTGTTTATGCCATGGCTGCTACCGAAGCTGCAGTTCCTGCTGCTCCCGGCATGGAAGACTACATGGAGCCCGATGAGATCTTCTCTTGTACTCGGTGTGGCGAGGTAAGAAGAGTCTCATCCTGTCAGAATGCTGCTAGCTTGGCCTTGTCTGCCCTCCTCCTCCCCCCTTTTCGCTGTACAGACCGTGCCTTGGCTGGTCTGCCAGATCTGATGCCTTGAGCCTCTTGGCCTCGTTATTGCTTGTATCGTCTTACTAACTCGATATCGCTGTTGCCTCCGTCTTCTAGATCCTCGAGGAGGGAAAAGCCTATGAACTTTGTACGTAATACCCCCCCCCCCCCCTCTCTGAATAAATAGCCCGCTCGCCTATCAACAATGCCAACACCTCCACGCTAACCCTTATTGCTTGCCACCATCACAGCCGGTCTTCGTTGGCACATCAACTGTTTCCGTTGTAATACATGCGACGTCCTACTAGACTCCGATGCAAACCTGCATCTTCTTGGCGACCGCTCGCTCATCTGTAGCACATGCACCTACTCTTGCAGTGCTTGCGGCGTCAAAATTGAGGACTTGGCTATCTTGACTGGTGACCAGGCCTTTTGTGCTACCTGCTTCCGTTGCCGTAACTGCAAGCGCAAGATTGAAAACCTCCGCTATGCTAGGACATCGGTCGGCATTTTCTGCATGACCTGTCAAGACACGATGACAGCGAGGAGAAAGAAAAAGGCAAAAGCTGCCCGTGCTGCAAAACAACGAGAAAAAGACGGCACAGGCTCGCCCATGATCACTGAAAAGTCCTTACCCGCGCTGCCGCCCGCTATTGATAAGCGCCACGACGGCGAGCCTGACGCTGCTACTGAACTGTCACCAAGACCCCGCCAACATTATACTAATCACATGAGCGATGTCTTGAACGGGACCTCCGCGACTGTCGCCGATCGCACTATCTCTGATTCTCCAGTCAGCCAAAAGAACGATATTCTGCTTCCCTCCACTACATACGGATCGTCTAATACTAATTCCGCTGTCCTTGCCAACCGCTCATCAACGCTCCCCGATGGCAGTGTTGACCTCGATAACTTCTTCACCCCTATGTCCTTGGACCCTTCTGTTGCTGCTCCCCCGGCCCGGCCTACTACATCTACAAGCTTGGCTCCTCACATTTTCTTCCAAGAAAAGGGCCGTTTGCCATCTGGCGCATCAGAGTCATCATCCCTGATTTCTCAACAGCAGTCTAATACATCCTCCATCGCTACAGCTCCTACCCGCAAGCCCTCCAAGTCTAGCCGTAGCGACACGCGCTCGTCGCACTACGAAGAACGCTCTAACTATAGTCCGCCGCGCTCTAACACCGGTGCCGTGGACGAGTTCAAGCTTCAGGATGCACCCAAGTCCAAGAAGCTGTCTTCGTCACCTATATCGCAGTCCTCGGATTTGGCCAATTTTGCTGGTCTAACAAATAACATCAACTCGTCTTCTAAAAGTTCGAGCTACGCAACATCCAACAGCACATCGAGAGTATCTCAGGACGATGGTCTGCGACCTGATCCAAACTCTAAACATCTGGCTCGCAAAGATGTGCCTTCTAACTCGACGGTTCGCTCATCTCTTAGTAAGTATTTCAGGCTGATTGAAGTGAAGTGAATAAGCGTTGTGTCATGCTAGCAGTGCTGGCTTTGGGCTGCATTGTATCTATACGCTATGCTTGAGACATGCAAGCTTCTGTCTTTGCATTTTGCGCATGCAATAGTAATCCTTTTTTTCTCTTTTCTTTTATTTCGTTTACTATGCTTCGAGTCTTCCTACATGTGGCTCCCTTATCCTCTCTTCCATTTCATTTGTCTTGCATATAGTCTCATCGTCGTCTTCGTCTTTTTTATATCCTTTGTCCCTGTGGGCAGCCTGTTCATCTTCACTTCAATCTAAACGATTACACCGGCAACTACAGCATCTACTTACCCACTATACCCACGCACCCGCATTCGAAATGCTTCTCGCCCTCTACCCCCGCAATACCGCTACAACTTATCTCAATCTCAGTACTCTGCCCCTCCAATATCCTCTTTCTAACAACCTCCCAGATAAGCCAAGCCCTATTACCCGGACCTTGTCCGACTCGGCGCCTCCTCGACCCGTCCACAATGAAGCTGCTCTTTCTCACACCACAGCTGCGACGCCCTCTTCAAACACAAAGCTTTCAAACACATACACCCAGCCTCGCCCTGCCCCCGCTCCGCCTGTAGCCCCCCGCGAACCATCCACGACCCTGCAATCTGGCCCAACGCCGCCTAACCCACCAACTCAGCCCCCACCTGTTCCAGGTGCCGGCGCTGGTGCCTCGCGCAATGGAAGCAAACAGCCAAATAACGGTATTTCCACCTCGCCTACGCTTCCTATATGGAGCAGCGGCGCTGAATTTACCCTAGATGAAGATATGGCCCGTATCATGGGTAACGATGAAGGCTCCTCTATTCTAAGGAGGGTCTCCAATGCCGTGCGCCACGGCCGCACCAACAGCACCGAAATGAACGTCACCGGATCGTCTCGGCCCAGCCACACACGCAGCATTAGTGAAACTACGCGTAGCGCTGCCGTTGCCTCTGGACAATGGCCTAAGACCCCTACAAAGGAGTCCAACGGCCTTTCGCATAATGCTCACGACCTCCAAAGTCCTGGATCGTTGGTTGTTTCGCCCAACGACGATGCAGCCTTCCTTAAGCGTCAACTGCGGTCCTCCGAACTGCGAGTTGCGGAGCTCGAACGCCAGGCCGACACCAAAAAGAACTTGCACGCACTAACCCAGAAGCTAACGGAAAAGCGCAAGACCGTTGCTGAGCTTGACACACAGACGGAGCTGATGATTCGCCAGGTTGAGGTTCTCGCTGGCTATGCTGATCGTGCTAAGCAAAATAGCATGACTGTCAACATTCGAGAGCTGGAAGATTTGGCTATTGCCGATTTCATAGATCGTCTCGAGCAGGTCAAAATTTCCATGTCAGAGCAGATCGAGAAGCTATACGCTGAGCGCTCGCTGCTTCTAGAGGAAAAAGAACATGCTGTGGCTGAGCGTGACCGCGCGTTGATGGAATTTGAGCAGTTGTCGTCCAAGAATGCGCAGCTGGCTGATATGAACAATGATCTCACACACCAAATTCAGGAGCGTTTCAAGGCCCAAATCAACATGGACCCCAAGTCTCCTAATGGTCTTGGCATCTACGGTGCCTCCAAGTTAACGGGTGACGGGTCTAGTATCCATACCGGCACCACTCTACTTGGCGGCGACAACGAAGATACCATTGTCGAGGCTGGAGGCCCCATGGTTGTCAATATACGCAAGGGTCAGGTCAAGAAGTTCAACTGGAAGAAGGGCTCTAAAACTCTGGCTCAAAATGTCGGCAAGGGTGTATCCAAGGCTGCTGCTGCTTTCCAGAACGATAAGGAACGCGCTGCTGCTGGCCAGTCTGGCTACTTGGCCGGAGACAACATTGGCATGCCGTACAATATGACTGTGGCCCAGGTTGATGCACCTGTGACTGCAGGAAATCCAAACGGCCGCAAAGATGTGCACCTTGAGCAACAGCGCCAGGGCTTTGGATTCTTCAAGAAGAGTGGCCAAGCTGGTCCTGGAGCCAACAATGGCAGCAACAACGGCAGCAATCTGCAGATTGGCAAGTCCATGAGTGGAAGTGTGTCAACGCCTGCTGTGGCTGAGGCACCAAGCACGCTGTTTGGATCGGATCTGACGGAACGTGCCGACTATGAACGCCGGCAGATTCCGTGTGTTGTGACACGCTGCATTGAAGAAGTTGAGCTTCGTGGAATGGATGTGGAGGGTATATACCGCAAAACGGGTGGTAACTCGCAGGTCAAAATGGTGCAGGATGGCTTCGACAAGGATGAGAATTATGATATCTCTGATCCTGTGATTGATATTACGGCCGTCACGAGTGTGCTCAAGCAGTACTTCCGCAAGCTGCCAACGCCGTTGTTTACATTTGACATTTACAACCGGATACTGGAGTCTAATGGTGAGTTTTTTGTATGCGGTTGAATTATACGGACAACGGACGGCGCTCGCTAACATGTCATCTAGCCATTTCGGATCCAATGGAACGTTGCTCGCACTTGAGCCGGACCTTCCGCTCCATGCCCCAACGTCACCAGGATACCCTTGAATTTCTCATGTTCCATCTCAGCCGCGTGGCCAAGAGAGAGCCTGAGAATCTAATGTCTCCCAAGAACCTTGCTGTTGTGTTTGCCCCAACCATCATGCGCGATACCAGCATCGAGCGCGAGATGACAGATATGCATGCCAAGAACATTGCCGTGCAGTTTGTTATCGAGAACAGCGAGATCATCTTCAGCGAGTAGGCCTCGTGGGGTGGCCTCTTTTTCGACGCGCACTTGGAGCGCTTGAGGCAGCTGAGACAGCGGCCATGCCAGCAGCAGCCGGAACAACACCATGAGCAGCAGCAGCAGCAGCAGCAGCATGAAGAGCACCAGCACCAGCACCATCACCATCACCCAGCAGAAGACAAAGAATCTTCGTCTCTATCCTTGGTCCGGTGTCACCATGACCTCCGTCGCAGTACGCAGGCACTTTACAGGAACAGCTTCCATCTGGGCTCTGTTCCGGGCGACGGCTCTGTCAATGCTAGTAATAGTGCGAACACTGCCCCTACCCCTGTACCCACACCTACCAATGATCTTGAACATCAACACAACCGCTGGCGAGCAGGCCGTTCTCTCTCTGTCTTTGCCACATCCCTTGTCCCGGCAGCAACCATGTCGACGGATGCCTTGCATGCCCGCATGCGGACACCGGATGCTAATGGGTGTGGAGGTGGAGGTGGGGCTGCGGCTGGTGGTAAAGGTGAGGCAAGCGGCAACAGTAGCGGAGGTGTCAACAGCAGCAGTATTGAAGGCGGAATAGGAGGGGGCACGGGAAATATTCTGTATCCTATGAGTCCGTATTCTGCCGCCGTTGCTGCTGCGGTAGCCGGCTATGATATTTCACGCTCGCCCTCACGGGCTTCATCGGTAACGCCCTCATTGCGAGATCAGGGCACGCAGCTGTTAAGTTCATTGCGAGGGCGACTCCATAGGAAGGGATAAGAGTTAGGCTGGATCTAGCTAGGTCTGGGTCAGCTTGCTTGTTATTTCTGGGGATCTCCTAGCTGGTTTTTTTCCTTCCTTTTCTTCTCTTCTGGTTCTATTGTTTCTTTTATTCTCTTTTTATTCCCTGGTTCTTTCTTTCTCTTTCTGTCTCATGTTGCTCTCTTGCTGGCCCCCCTCCCCTCCTAACACTGACATCATACACCCTGTCCCCAACTTTTCTCCTATTGCACTGGCTCCCTTTTTTATATTCTTTCTCCTTGTTATTTATCCATATCTTGTTCTCCCCCCTGCAGCCTTTCTTTCTTGTTTTGACCCCGTTTCTTATGATGCTTTTTGAGTCCCTGCTGCTATCGGTTCGTTTCGTGTATTTTGTCGGGTTTATATTGATGTGTAACGCTTTTTCTCTATGCTTTAGTCCGTGCTGGTGTATGGCCTTTCAACCTGAACTTGATATATTGAACACGTGATGCAATCGCGAATACGAATGTGTGGACAATTCTGGATTAGTTGTACGCAAGAGAATACCAAGGCGCGGGCAGTCTAGAGCGCATTAATACAGAGTACGAGGTGTCCTGTCAAGAGAGCGTGATGAGGCTATTCGAGTTCAGTAATGGGAAAGAAAGGCCTCTCTCTACTTTGCAACTATATGACGGGCTTGGTGTTTTGAAGGGCAAGTTGAGTAATAAAATAGAGTAGATAGACAACTTGGTACGCCAACATGCAGCATTGAAGCAAGGAGTAATGCTTTTGAACATGGTAATGGTAGTCTTCAAATCATCATACACAGCGGCGCTACCTCTGCTTCTATCAGAAGTCTGGGCAGCTTGGAGAGAGGATTACTTTTGCACCTATGGCTGTGCTGTGTGTGAACGTGACTGTAGATCCATGTAACATGCACTAAAAGAAGTAGAGACACGCGGATGAGACAACTCATGGGAGATAGAGCAATTGGTGCAGTGGTGCAGCGGTGAAGGGCCTTAGTGAAAGCTGTTACAGGCCGTTGCACACGGGCTCAGCTACCTGGACGTTCTGGCTTCATTGCTACACAGCACAACTCTGCGACAACGATCAAGGCTGGCAATATCAGATTCGCTACCGTCAAATACTTCGAGCTCTCATTATCCTGTCTCGTTGCTTTGGATCGAAGGGATCTGAGTCAAGTTCCTTGTCCACTTGCGTACTCTAAGCTGGCCAGCTTCTCATGGTATCTTATCTTGTCTGTCTACCTGCTGTTACTTCTCATGGACACGATGGGTGGTAGTTGGATGACGCGATCTTCTAGTGCAACTTCTGAGAGGTTAGCAGTTGTACCTGTGCTTAGGCTTTGGGAGGACCAAGATTGTAGCCCGGCACCCCTACTTTCGAAAAAAGAAAAACACCCCCATAGTCATGCCATGTCATTCCCCTTCGAAGGCCACTGCGGCATGGCTGTTCTTCACTTAGGACCAAGTTTCTCCGCCTGGTGGCTGTAACTTCTGTCTACTACAAGAAGCCCTTGAACAAACCTCGTGGGCAGTAGAGCCCGTCGTCGTACGGGCTGATTTCGCTCCTCCCCACACTGGCAAAGGCAATGGAAAGAGTAGTTGTGGGAAGACTGGCAGGAGAATCAATGGCAAAGTGCATGTTCCAAAGCAACCGCGCCTGCGCCCTGCCCAAGAGAGCTGCCGTAGACCTGACGCTGCTGGTGGCAAGCCAGGTACGCAGCACAGCAACTATGGGATGGGAGGGTTCACATCGATAATCACTCACTTTCGATGTCAAGGGCGCTTTTGACGGCATCCTACCCAACAAAATGGACAAGCGCCTCGTACATCAGAAATGGCCAAGCAGCCTCTGTGAGTTGGACCAGTTGTTCCGCGAAGATAGAACAGCACAGATGTCCCCAGACGGAAACTCCAAGACACCCGGACTAACTGCAGGCAGCTTACCCCAAGGCTCACCGATATCCCCGAGGCTCTACATGTTCTTCATGGCGCCATTGTACCATCCGTGGCAGCATGACTTGCGAGGATATATGGACGATGGGCTCTGGATCTGAATCTTTGACAGCAAGACGCTAGACCAGAACTTGGGCGGATGATCATCCTATTGTGACCGTGATGGGATTGAATATATTCAACGTTTTTTTTTGGAATCACTGTTATGGTATTAATTTACGTCTGTCTGTCTGTTATTTTGCAGCAATACGACGGCGGGATCTGATGGTGATGATGAAAATTCGGGCTATACTCTTGGGACTATTCGAGGTCACGCCTTGCGAGTCCGGAGCTCCGGAGAGGTCCGAGTTTTGGAGCTCCTATTTTGATGGCAGGATCAGCTTGAACTTGAACTTGAATATATTTATCGTCTACGGGAATCACAGAGATCAAACG
>NETT01000701.1:0-10127 GCA_003449175.1 Ceratocystis smalleyi
CCCAGCAGGGACGCCTTCGGGCAACGTCCAACGGAGAAAGCTCCTGGCCACAAGGCCGGTCCCTAAAAAGTCAGGAGAGTTTCGAAGAAGAAGGACACCTGCAACTGCTGACTGCCCGGGACAGGAATATGGAGGGGGACGACATCTCCCTACCCTCTTCCGTCCAGAACATGCCGTCGTATCGCTGTGGAAAACCAGTAGGTAGACGTTAGATAGCACCCAAATATCTTTTGGCTACTTATAGGTAGAGGTGTTAAACCAGAGCACCATATTAGGAGATAATCCAAGCCAATCTCGGAGATGGCCCCTACTGAAATTACAGACGGCGAGAATAGGATATTCTCCATTATCTTATAGGTACTTGTACCAAAGCGTGCATAGTTAACGGTTGTATAATATAATATGTACATGCTGAACGATATAGTGCTGTGTAAGTGCGGTAAGCGGCAAAATGTGCATATGGAAAAGAGACCCGGCACAGTATGCTAACTAGATCTCGAGCTTCCTTCCTTCCTTCATTCTACCTCGTTGGTAGTCTTGTAAGCCGTGGTGCCGCGGATCTGGTAAAGAGTGTCTAGGAGTGCTGTTAGTCGAATGGCCCCTTCATCAAGATCGATCGGGAAAGGCTTACCGGTTTCAGGGCCGGGGGATCCAGACGATCCTTCCATTTGAAGGTTGATGATACTAATATAAAAGCGTTGTTAGCTTGTGCATAATATGAAATATGCTTACGAGTCATAACTCACAGTCTCATGCCCTTTCCAACAAACCCCTTGCCGGTTTGGGTAGTGATCAGCTTGTCATCCATAAAGAATCTGACCCCGACGTCCTTGCCATTTTTATCGTAGGTCTCGCAACGGATCGTGTGCCATTCTTCAGGGCTAGGGTAATCAACATCCAGGGCCTGGACCTCAGAGCTGGTGTTGAAGGTGTTGAAGCTGATTTTGCCGCTGTCCTTCCACTCAGCCATGTCAATCTCCGGAGGCCATCCAGACGAGGCAGTCAGCCAGAAGGCAGGCCATGTGCCCTTTGCAACAGGCGCCTTGAACTCGCCATAGTATGTGATTCCGCCCCCAGGCTTGACTGTGAAGTGCTGATTAGCGTACACAGCGCCCGACAAGTAACGGACGGCAATTTCCTTGCCACCTGAAAAGGCAGGAGGCTGGCCATCGACACGGCGGGCACTGAGTGTCAGCGTCTCAGTATTTTCAGACAGAACAACCTGGGAGCGGGCCATGCGTGCCGAGCCATTGTGGTCTGTACCCCATGGGTAGGACCAGTTGAAGTACTGGTACATCAGTGCCTCTGACGAAAAGACTGTCGACGGGATCAGCACGTTGGGATCGGGTGTCGTGCGTGAAACAACAGTGGGCACAGTCGGCGTGGCAAGACTCTGACCCGGGGGAGAGCCCTGAGGGGCAGCCAGCGCACTGGCGCTAAAGCTAGCTATGCAAGCAAAAATGAAAGAGGAGTGAACCATCTCCAAGAAGGCACGGGGTAGAGGATGCTATGTACAACAAACGAAGGTATTATCGGCGAGGCTGGCAACTATTGAAGGTGATTTAGAAGAGCAAATCAGCCAGCTGATGTGCAAGTGAAAGAGCGAAAATGAACGAGAGAAATCGGTAGGCTTAGTCCAAAGCTAAGGAAGAAACAGAAGATTATGGGCAGTGTTGATGATGTACATGATCACGACTGGATGGGTAGACGCCTCCGATCTTTATAGACCGTCTGATTTCCCGATCAGCAGCTTTCTTCTAGGCCATCGGATTCGACTAGGATCATCACTATTACGAAGTCAGCTGTTGTTAGTCCAAGGCACCCAGTCTGATACTGCCTGGCCCCTTGCTCCCGGTCTGGAGATTATCAATGCCGCGCGAGGGGCTCTCGCATATCTCCTGACGATCCTAAAGATCTTGTACGCATCTATAGCCGCAGACCACGTTATGCATAAAGATCTGCATCTTTGTATTGTCGTATTCCGACCATAGGTGTTCCCACAATGTTTCGGACATAGTATATCAAGATACTAAGGGGGAAGGACTATGACGAAGACCAAAACGTGGCAGAGTCAGCCCTCAGACCTAGTCTCAGGCTAGGTAGCTAACGGTTGCTATTCTTGGCACTGCAGACCCTCATGAAGCGGCAATGTTTGTTTCCGAGTCGCCAGCGGCAGAAGAGAGACTCCGTCGTTGTTTCTTCTTCCCCTCGGAAGACTTACATGAGCTTAACCCTACAAGGCGGGATTAACCCCGGGCAGGGAGGCCCAAAGACGGGCAGCACGTGCCTTAGCATGTGACTCTCTGCAAGCGGTGGGGCTCCTGAGATAATGGCAGTCGTCTTATCTAGCCAATGATAGCCCTTTGATATTAGCACATGTGAAAAAAAAATACGCTGAATCCTTGCTAAGCCTCTTCTGGTCTTGGGACCGGGTACGGTGTCGGGTCCGGTCGACCTAAAAGGGCTTGACGTGATCTTATGCCGCATTTGAAGGGCTCAGAGTCAAGCTTTGGGCGTTCTGTGGGTAGAATACTGCAGGGTTTTTATTCCAGCCTTTTGCATGTCGTCTCCCTCTACATCCTGATTTTCCAGTCGTTGGCAAATCTTCGTGAAGCCTTTTGTCCTGAATCATCTTTCAATACTTTTTCCTCATACCGTCGTCTCTCCACGGCCCTTTTCATCTTCCTTGTTGCGTTTATTTTCTCGTTCTCCTCGTCCACTGGAGTCAAAGCTTTCGTTGTTTTTTTGTTGCTTTTTTTTGTTGTTTTCTTCTCTCTCGTTCTTTCGGGTCTTCACTCTTTTTCTCTTCTTTGGTGTTCGTCATCGCCAACTACAACACTGCCACTAAACTCGCCGTAAAAGTCAATTTCTCTTCTTTTGCTTCAAATTGTTCACAATGCCTACTCCTATGTCCAATGAAATCAAGCTGATAAGCGGCAGCAGCCATGTCGACCTCAGCGGTCGCATTGCAAAACGGTATGTCTACACTCAGCTGGGCCGTCACTCCGCTGTCTACTTTTCTTGGCTGACTCTTTACCTCCTTTTCATAGCCTCGGCATCGAGGTCTCCAAGACCATGTCACTCCAGTACTCCAACCAGGAAACCTCATTCACCATGGGCGAGTCTATCCGCGATGAAGATGTCTTCATAATTCAGTCTACTGCTCCCGGCGATATCAACGATGGTCTGATGGAGTTGTTGATCATGATTCACGCCTGCCGTACAGCTAGTGCCCGCCGCATCACCGCCGTCATTCCCAACTATCCTTATGCTCGCCAGGATAAGAAAGACAAGTCGCGTGCACCTATTAGCGCCCGTCTTGTAGCCGACATGCTGCAGACGGCCGGTGCTAACCACATTATCACCATGGACCTCCACGCCAACCAGATTCAGGGCTTCTTCTCCGTGCCTGTTGACAACCTCTACGCCGAGCCGTCCGTCCTGCGCTGGATCCGCGAGAACATCAACGTCGCCGACTGCGTCATCGTATCTCCAGATGCTGGTGGTGCCAAGCGGTGAGTGACCTTGGTACTGGTGGCTTAGCCGCCTCGCAGCGGAGCCCCGGTCTCATTTGTGGCTCTTGGTTCTGCCGGGTTTCCCTACTAACGCACGTCTAGCGCCACCTCTATTGCTGATCACCTCAACACTGCTTTCGCTATTATCCACAAGGAACGCCCGCGTCCTAACGTTGTTGGCCGCATGGTACGTTGGTTTGGCATGTGAAGCACAAGGAACTTGGGAAATGAGGAAAAAAGACAAAGAAGAGAAAGAAAAACAAAAAAAACAAAGAAAGCGAAATCTGGTGGTTACAGACAAGGCGCATTTACTGACTATATTTGGAACTGGACTTTCTAGACCTTAGTCGGTGACGTTAAGAACAAGCATGCCATCTTGGTCGACGACATCGCCGATACTTGTGGAACCCTAGCCAAGGCCGCCTCCGTCCTCAAGGAACACGAGGCCAAGTCCGTTGTCGCGCTTGTCACCCACGGTGTGCTGTCCGGCACTGCTATTGAGACCATCAATGCCAGCCAGCTATCTGTGCTGGTCGTTACTAACACTGTGCCGTTGGGCGACAAACTAAACCGCTGCCCTAAGCTGCGTGTCATTGACATTAGCCCTACAATTGCCGAGGCTATTCGCCGCACACACAACGGTAAGTACTTTCGTTGCAGACACCTCACCTGGAGGTCTTTTTTGTTTCATTTCCAGTGTGTCGATAAGCAATTAGTGGCCATGTCGAGATTATCCGCACTTACCTGCTTGCGTGTCTGCAGCTAACATTCCTGACTTATTGCAGGCGAGTCTGTCTCTTATCTCTTCCGAAATGTCCCTGTATAGACCATATGAGATATTAAGACGAAATATCAGGCCATATATTTGGCTTGATATGCACACCCACAATCTATTGCCCACCGACCGAGCGACTGAACACCCTGGAGATGTCCTGGTGGACAGGCTAAAAGATTAAAGAGAGTCGACACTAGAGGCAGGCTTCCTTCTTAAAAACCTAAATTAGATCTCCCCATATCCGTACCGGTACACCCGCCCACAGCCGGCATCAACAGAGAGGAAGAACGCAGTGCTTTCTATCCTTCAATCGGGGATGGGCTGTTTGTCCGGTATCCACTGGTTTCCGATATCCGGCTTCGTTAGAAACTTGTTTACCTTTTCTCTGATATCTCTTTTCTTTCTTTTTTTTTCACTTTTTTACTCTTTTTTATACTTTTGCGCTTTCTTCACTATTTGATTTTTCTGGCTTTGTTATATTCCCTGCTTATATCTACTTGCGCTCTAGCTTCTACTCCCTGCTCTTGTTCTTTTGGCTTAGGGGTTTAATTTGGTACCTGTTCGGCGGTATGCTGTTGCATGTCCACAGAAAGAAAAGAACGTCTGGCCCCAAAAAGAAACCTCAGACACCTTGAAAGATATCTCATTTTGTGCGTGTAAGTGTGCGTGTATGCGTACGTGTGCATGGCTTGTCCGCTTTGCCTTGGGCTGCCCCGCACTCACAGAGCCAGAGCCATGCTAGAGCCACAAAACATGTAAATACAGAGACTGGCTGGCTGCAGATGAAACGACACGACAGCAGTGGTACAATGCGGGCCGGCTATGATGGTCATTCTAGGCCTCTCGTCGATACTCTATGCATGTATCCTTGGCTGTTTGGCGGGTGGGTGTGGTAGCCTAAAAGACCTGCTTTTTTCATGTCTTGGGCATATGTGGTTGCATGGCATTGGGTGCTACCAGGCTCAGCGTGACATGGCAAGGCATGGAATGGTGACGTGCTGGATTGCTGGCATTGGCACCTCTGTTACTTGCAGGATACGTTGTTGCAAATATAGACCGCTAACCACCGACCACCAGCTGGAGGGCCATGCAGGGCGGCTGATTTACAACGTGGAGAGAGACACTGGGCACAGCGCGAATGGGAAAGGGGCAGACTTAGGGGAGCGAGGGGAAGAGCTTGCAGTGAATATGGAGGCAAACGACAGCGAGAGTCTCAGCATGTCTTTGACCGTCTGCTTCATGCCCAAGCCCTTAGCTTGTGCATAGAGTCATGCCGTGACAGCACAGAATGCTTCTCTGGATTGGCTGACATAATCAGGCTTCAGATGGTCATGCCCTGCTTGATCCGAAGCCTAACAAAAGGAAATTGCCTGTCTACTCCAAGCTTCACCCGGTGCTCATGCTCTGGCTGGCCTGTTCATCCAGGTAGTTGCCGCTGAAGTATTATCAGTCGGGCTGAGATAGATACACACTTAATTTTTTGAATGTAGGAAACCCATGCAGTCTTGCTGCAACCTTATCCCAGTCTCGTTTAGTTGTTCCATGCTCTTAATTTATCGTGATCATTTCTTGGCGTCGACTGACATCAATCATCGTTGTTTATCAAACAAAGCCGGAAACAAAAAAAGCCTTCCCTCTTTTGTTTCACAAGCTTAGGAGGGAGGGGGGGAATCCTTGCTTTGTTTTTTGGGTTCTTTTTTTCTTTTTGCTTCCATCTATTTTTTTCCATCTCTCATGTGCATGCTCTGCAAGCCTTGCATGCTCGCTTGTCGCTGCAAATTAAATCTGCCATTTCTAGTTTTTTCTTCTCTCCTCTTCCTCTGCGGCTTTCGTCATTGTTCTTCCTTCTCCAACGCCCCAAGCCATTAAACCAACAAGAAGGCCTTAGCTGCTCGATTCGGAACTATTACAAAGCTGGCAAAGCTTTGTGCTTGCTGGTTGGCTAACACCTATTCCATCGCTGGCCCACCCACCCCAGGCTCTTGTTTTATCATTTCTTATCCCTCCTTATATCGAGGCTGAGGAAAGTTTCAACTTGGCCGGCCTCTCCTGTCCCACGGCTTTCTCTTCACAGCATTCCTTTCGCGGCATTCCCTTCATAGCAGAGACAAGCGGAGACACGACAAATAGTCAGAGCTACCATACCGACCGACCTAGTCAAAACCTATAGATTCACAACTCACTAGCTGCTGAAATTTCCCCGCGCCCAATGCCCTGACTCTTCCTAGCTCAACCATTGGCATGCTTTTCCATAATTCGATATCGCTCCTTCCCTTCTTCTAGTATCATTCTCGGTCTTTTTATTTCTTCGCTGTCCCTCGTTGTCGCACTGACCATCTTGCCGCCACTTTGCCTCTTATGATATTTCACCTCGAATATTGCCCACAACCATCATATCGCCTGATAGCCTTTTTGGTGTGTGTGCTGTGTTGTGTATTGTTGTAGTTTGCAATCTCCAACTTGCAAGCTAGTCCTTTAGTCCTTGTCTTGTGCTGCCCTCGGTTCATGCCACTGCCCAACTGCTGCATCTACGTCGTGCCTCAGCCTGCGTTGTATTCATACAAAAAAAAGGCGCTCACCGCCTAGCGACAATAAACTTATACATTCCCAACAACCGAAGTCAAATTAAACTACTGCGCTAGAGGGAAAAGAACTCGCCTGGTTTTCTTTCTTTGTTTTCCTTTTGATTTTCTTTCTTTTTTTGGGTGCTGATGACTTCGTTGAACTCTTGGTCTTCGTACACCGCTTAACGCTTGCCCGCATTTGGAGGAGTGGATCGACCCGACAAATCACTCCCCGGACTGATACCTGCTATCCCAAGCCTGACCAAAGACAAACCCAAGCCGCCACCGCGTCAACCACGTCCCCCAACCTGAACCAGACTAGGCAAATCTTAGCCTCAAGTTCTGACCGCAACACTTTGACTTCTCTACACCATGGATGGTGAGCGTCGGACCCTCCGTGGCCGTGCTGGGGGCCTTCCTTTGTCTGTCTCTGCCTCCGCTGCAGCCACCAGCGTTGCCACAAATCGAAATGGAAGGCACAGCCCTCTTGCATTCAATGACCGCCCTGCTGCCACCCCACGAGAACACCATCTTCGACCCCGCCTTGATAGCTTTAACCCTCCACCCTCATCTGTTTATTCTCGGCGATCTACCGTCCCCGCGACGCCTAGGCCCCCCCCTTCGGTCACCGAATCTCGAACAGGCCCTGCATATTCGACCTATGGTGGTGACCTTGACTATGACAGAGATGATGTCCGCTTTGGGCAAAGCCCTAGATCTGTCGCACCACCACATCCTTCGTCCTTTGCGCCAATGGATCGAGAGCGAGATTCATCTCGTCATTCATGGGATGCTACCCAAAGCCCTTTGCCTACACGACCCAGACGTATGAGCATGCTTCAATCACAAGGAGACCGATCTTCAGACCGGCCTCGACGAGGCAGTCTCCTCCAAAATGAAGTCCCTCACGAAAGACCTCGGAGACTCAGCATGTATCAACCCGAAAATATACCATCGTCCAGTGATCGACACCGCCGTAGCAGCATAATGCAAGGTGATTTTCCGCCTGCGTCCGATAGGCCACGGAGACAGAGTTTCATGCAGCAACAATACCAAAACCAGCAGAAAATCCAACAAACTAAAAACGACGTGGTTCTCGCCTCTCAGGAGCAGGTTTACTCGGACCGTTTTGGGATTCCACGGCCTTCTTCAGCTGCTGCTACAAACAGTTCTTCCGGAGACTCATATTTTGTCAAGCTCATCGATCTTGAGAGGGATGCTGATACAGTGTTGATCAAGGTTCGCCCTAATGCGACGTTGTTCCGTGTTGGCGAGGCTCTCACACAGTGCCTGCAACTTTCTGCTAGTGACTATATGGTTCACCTTTACCAAGGTGTTGAAGAACTGCACCTGCATCAACGCGTCAATGAAGACTCTACTTTCTACTACCGCCTTGTTGGCCCTGGTAGAAATAGTGATTCTTTGAGCGAGGGATCGCCAAAAGTGGTTTTTGAGGGGCGATCAATCCGTAAAATTTTGCAACGCACGGGTGATACAACTAGGATGCTGGAGGAGCATATTCAACGAGGTATTTCCGTTGGTGACTTTCGCATAGTTGTTTCTAAGATACTGGATCTTGAAGATCCAGACCAGGTGTTGGTCGAGGCCCGCAATGGCATGCGGGTTGGTGCCATTGAGGGTGAAGACTGGCGGCTTATTGATATTTCCAACGTTTGGCTGTGCTCCAAATTCCGCATTTTCATTATTCAGCCCGGCCGTATGATTTCAATCCGTCTACTAAGAACCACCCGGCGCTTTCTCTTTCACACCTCACCCGAGGATGACGAAGAGTTTGACGAAGACGATGACGAAGAGCAATGCTGCTCCTCTGTAGTGTTGAAATCTCGCTTTGTTGATCGTATTATAATGGAGACCCATGCTACCCAAAAGAGTTCCATTATTGTCGATCCGCATAGTTTGCACGTGTACAATGCGTCCAAAACTTTGACGCCGCATGTTGCATGGGGATCTCTTGTTTGCATTGATATTCCGAGTGATGTACGGGCTCAGTTTTTTCTGCAGGAGAAATGGCTGCTCGGCGAAACGACTAGATGTGATGTATGCTGCGAGGAGCGTCATGACCATGAATTTAGCTCACTCACTGCTGAATGCGACCACAACATCATGATGTGCACCTTGTGTGCAAATACATGGCTAGATGTTGAGATGGGCACTCATATGCCGAATTCTATCCGTTGTCCCACTTGCAAAGCCGTTCCCACACTAGCCCACCTGAAGCGATGGGCGAGGCCGAATCTCTGGGAGCGGTTTGATATGCTGCTGACAACGTCTGCGCTCCGCAACATTTCGAACTTTTATTGGTGCATAAATCCTAGTTGTGGCTCTGGCCAAATACATATCAGCCAGTGTGCGCAGATGATATGCGACAAGTGCAAGCTGCACCAGTGCATATTGCATGGCACGCCATGGCATGAGAGGATGACTTGCTCTGAGTATGACAACCGCATTGGATCAAGAAAGATCCGGGAGGAGCGAGCGTCGAGGGCGACTATTCGCGAAGTTGCGCAGAAATGCCCGGCGTGTAGCAGTCCAGTGGAGCTACGATCAGGATGCAACCATATTACATGTGAGATTTTTTTCCCTCCATAACCAATCTATGTCTCGTAAAATCACTGACATTAAATAGGTTCATGCGGCACCCAATGGTGCTATCTGTGCTTGGCAGTTTGGACTAAAGATGCAATTAGCGGCATTGCACACTGCCGCCACAGCCGCGATTGTGCCGAGGGGAGAAACAATCCCATGTTTAGGCCACATGATGACGTACCGGCGCGCTTCCGGCAAATTGACGACAATGACGAAGTATTTAACGACGACGATGATGACGGCGATGATTTCATCCGTGGTCAGAACCAACCGATTGACGAAAGGCACCGCCCAATCAGGACTCATAATATTGATAATGGCCGAGGGTATGATCCTGGCCTCGGGCCTGGGGAACGGGGTCAATGGAATGACGGTGCCCGATTTCCCATTCGTGAGCGTAGCGTCATGGGTCGGGAGCGCATCCAAGACAGGGATCGGGATAGAGATAGGGGCGGAGATAGGGATATTGACTCGGAACGCGTTTGGGTTGCACGAGCTCATGACCCTACAACACGCCGCCCGCCAGTGACTCGAGGAAATCGGCAGCCTGCTCCCCAAATTCCATATACACCACGCGTACGTACACGCCGCGAGTCATTAAACCCACCGCGGCGGCCGCATTTGGAGGATGACTATTAATTAGGGACAGTAGCTAATTTGGGGGGG